>JAMZAV010018958.1:0-25735 GCA_024449915.1 Sweltsa coloradensis
AATGCCAATACTGAAATACCAAATACTGAACTACTGTATTTGCTCGATTATAGGTCACCATCGAGTAATGGATGTACCTTTATTTCAAACACTCAAATTTTAAACAATATGTTAAAACACTATTCATGGAAATTAATGGCCATACCGCCCTTGGCTACCTAGTGTATTAAGTTTGAATTTGGGGATAACCTCAGTTTACTTTCGAGGTACAGTACGATGAAAGTTAAAAAGAAAACATATTTAGAAATATTCAAGGTCTCAATGTGAGGTCTACTCGCGGGGCGCCTATTCCATTTAAAATAAGCTGTTGGTACCCTATCTCTTTGTCATCCACATGATCCAGCCTTTTGGCATTCCTTTCAAACACTTTCAAGCCAAAGAACAAATAATTTATTATTAGTACAAGCTAAACTTTACAAGATGACGATTTTTGAGTGTGTGTGTGAAGGGGGGGGGGGGGATACAACATTGTTTATTTCACAACTGTAACCGTACAAATTGCTGGCACACATTCATACAACATGAGTTACAAATTTTAAATGAGCTGTTGGACATTAAATAAGTAAATAAATACATTTGCCATTGGAATAGACTAGTTGAGTGCAAGGATGTAATTGCTGTCGACCTCTACTTGAATAACATTATAAAACCAAACAAATGAAAAAGCAAGTGGTGGTCTAGGGCGCACAGGTTCGCAGGAATGAGTCGGACCAACGGAAAACACCATCTGTTTTGCAGTTCCGACTTGCAACTAGCACTGAAAATCAGTTATGTGACTGAGTGGGTAGACTCTTAATACGGATTTATTTATTTAATCACGTTCTGCAACACCATCTGAACAGATTCAACATCACCACCGAACCGGCCACTTGTAGTAGTAGTATTAGTAGCTTTAGGATGCTTTAACAGCAAAGATTATTGGCGCAGCCGGCCACTTGTAAAATTATGTAATTTCTAATTCCAAGACAGAGCACACCTTTTCAAGTGCGTCGCACTCTAGAATGACATTGACTCCCTGCCCAATGATATGAGCAGGTCAGAGAAAGAAACCATTTTATACTGGATAGCGAGAAAAAAGAGTGGCTGAAGATTAAGAAGCCCCTCTCTGCACAGGAAAAAAAGATGTAAGAGTTCACCAAATGCAGCTCATGGTACTGTATTTGAGTTCACTATCCAAAATGCAAGGCAGTTGTACTAGCACAGGCAAAATGTTATGGATGTTATAAAAGGAGTTGCTACCAAAGGTACCAATATATTGACTTCAATATAAGATGAGTTTCAATAAATTTAATTTGAGTAGTTTTCTCATGCATAGTAGAGCATTGCTAGGCTACGTTCCAAATGTTGTTGAAAAGTCTTTGGTATCAGCATTTACCAGCAGGCTACGGCATTATGAGCAAGGCAAAGTTTTGGACCATGTTGAGAAAAAACATGGCCGACACCCACCAAATTTGAGTAGCCGTCATCTGTTTTGTTTCTTTATGGCTGTCGCATACAGGTCCGCCGGACCTGGCATAAACTGCCTGGAGCCGGCGGTAAGTTGCTCGTTGGCAGAGCTGTCCACCATGTACCGTATTCGAATGTATATTTAGTTTACACTTTCCATCCTTGCTACCAAGTATATATTTTTAAATCCCCTCCTCACCCACCTACTTGCTACAAGAATCGCCCATGGCCCACCTAAATAGATACCTTCCTATACCAATATTATTCATCCTTCCCTCCAATTGTGAAGCAATCAGATTGCAAATCTTGACTAAAAGTAATTCTCTTCTAAAGTACAACATCCTCGGTGGACTGAAGTAGATTGCCCAAACCTCTAAACAATAATAGAGTGAAATCGTGTGCTTGGACAACCATTTTGTGCTAGTGCCTAACCATTTTGGTGGAATTTATTACTTTTTGCCTCCAAGTCTACGATATAAGAATCTACAATAGTAACCTGAACATTCGCTCAGTTACAAATCTCTTCATTCTACTTATAATTATTCCAATGCTTATTACTTCGTATACATGAAGGTAGTTAAAATCGATTTCAAAACTGCATGTATACACTTCGAAACTGGGTTTGACTCGGTTCAAGTCAAAACCATTTTCCTTTGATTTGACTTTAAATTATTTCAAACCGTCATGTATACATCACTTCCTCACCAGAGATGAACAAAATACTAAAAAAAATTTTTTGAAATACAAAATACTTCAAAACTCAGTATTTTCAATACAGATAAAAAAAACTTTGGTAAATTGTATTTGAAATAACAAAAGCAATTGTATTTGAAAATACTAAAAATACAAAAAACATTGCAAAAATCTCATTGGATGGCCTAAATCATTTGAATAAAAACCCAAATTTCAACAATTAGTTTTGTGATTACGTGGATGATTGTCTGTGACTGATTGTATTATCAGATGTGCCAATTTTCAAAAATATTGTTTTTAAAGTAAGCCTCCACCTAATGTTAGCCAATAGGATGATAATGCCTTATGGCAACTTTACAGGGCCCTTAAAGTTATTTAATTTTAAGATAGGGGATTTTTTGTATCATAAAAATACAACAAAATAGAGTCTTTAGGTAAAATAATGCAACATTTTAACTTATGCCCCAATAAGACTAATGAATGCACTGTCAATCAAGCAGCAAGCTTCCCAATGCGGAATACGATAGTTTATCTGAACGTTTCGCCGAACCATATTTTCACCCAAAGTTTGTAACATTTAGAAGGTTGTTAGGAAGGATGACAGTTGGCTATCAGAGTAAATTTTCGTAACATTATTTATTTTTAAATTAATGGCAAAAACATGTGCCATAAAGAGACAATTGATGGTACTTGCCCTTAGTAGGAACATGAATGTGAAAATGTGGAAATGTTGTTAAACACTCCTGTTAGCATGCACCCGTCCAGTCTGCCGCACTCTTTGTTCGCACAAATAAACCTCTTCCCTTCAATACGTCATGCACTGCAAACAACACAAGAGCCATCCTTCACATACACAGCCGACCCCACATGCGCCTTTTTGCACTAGGCCCCGAGTACCTCCACCCTTACAACAAGCTCCCAGAAAACATAAAACCCTCCCCCAAACCCTGCCCTCCTTCAAACAATATTTAAAAACATCTCAAGAAACAGCTTTCTACTCGGTTAGTGACTACTCCATGTAAATAATAAACAATTATTGTAGCAAAAAGTCAGCAAGATAATATATACCTGTTGCAAAGTCACTAACACATAACTATATGGTACTATTTTTTATATGCCTACATATCATTAGTCTCTTACTTTATCTGTACCATATCTTGCCCAATGTAAATAACTCATCGAAAAATTCTCTTCTCAGTTATACTATTTTTAAAAATAATATATAAAATTTATAGAAAACGCTTAAGTCCCGCCGCGTGTTGGAGAGCGTATTGGTGAATTGAACGCCTGTGTTTGCGGATTTTCTTTTGTTCTGTGAAAAAATCAAACTTTTTTGAATTTTTTTAAAAATTAAATCAAATTAAATAAAAAATACTATTTTTTTAATAATAATCTTTAATTTTAAAAAAAGGAAAAATCGTAATATGAAATTTCATAAGAAATAATTATTCGATTACGCACAAATTTTACACGAATATATTAATTTTTAAAATTAGGTTCCGTAAAAAATATTAATGGGAATAAAGCATGAGGTGTTATAAGCAGAAGAAATTAAAAAAATTTAAATTGCGATTTTCAAGAAATAATTAGTTGATTACGCTCAAATTCACACGAATATATCAAATTCATAAAATTAAGGTTCTGTGAAAAAAATCATTACAATCGGATAAAGCATGTAGGAGTTATAAGTCGAAAAATTTTTTTTAAAAATCGAAAAAAATCGTAAAATTGCGATTTTCATGAGAAATAATTTTCGATTGCGCTCAAAAACGTGGCATTTCTTAGTTCAGAGATTTCGAAGGCATCCTAAAATTTCATCGCCAATCGGAGTATCGGTTTAGCCGGAATCGGTGTTAACAGACAGACAAAAAACAGAAAGAAAGAAAGAAAAAAAAAAAAAAAACATTCCGGATTTTTTTCTCCAGTGTAGTGAAATGGAATCTTCGCTTCGCTTGCTACGCTCGCTACGCTCATCCAATCATTAGTAACTAGCTTATTTTCTAATTCCACTTTTACTTATTAGTATTTTATGTTTTCCACTATTATCATGTGAATCATGTGCATACTCCCTTCCAAGGGGGGTTATATCTCTCGATTTGTTTAGTCGGGAAACACTCCCGTAGGTTTTAATTGATATTATTTACTACAATTCAGAAATTAAAAAGTCCGCCCCAACCATTCCATCCATTCAGATGTATAATGAAAACTACAATTCAGAGATTAAAATGTCCCCGTCCTGATGGTCTAGTGGTTAAGACGCCTGTCGGGAATGCGGGAGATCCGTGGTTCGATTCCCGGTTGGGGCGGACTTTTTTAATTTCTGAATTGTAGTAAACTAGGAAAACGCTTTAAGTCCCGCCCGCGTTTTAAATGAGCGAAAATTGGTGAATGAGCTGCCATGTGTTTTGCGGATTTCTGTTGTTCTGTGAAAAAATCAGAACTTTGTTGAAATTTTTTTTAAATTAAATCAAATTAAATAAAAAAATAACTTATTTTTTTTAATTAATCGTAATTTAAAAAAGGAAAAAATCGTAATATTGAAATTTCATAAGAAAAAATTATTCGATTGCGCACAAATTTTACACGAATATATTAATTCTTGAAATTAAGGTTCTGTGAAAAAATCATTACAATCGGATAAAGCATGTAGGGGGTTATAAGCAGAAGAAATTAAAAAAAATCTTTAAAAATTGCGATTTTCATGAGAAATAATTATTTGATTACGCTCAAATTTCACACGAAATATAAAATTCATAAAATTAAGGTTCCTGTAAAAAAATCATTACAATCGGATAAAGCATGTAGGAGTTATAAGTCGAAGAAATTTTTAAAAATCAAAAAAAATCGTAAAATTGCGATTTTCATGAGAAAAAATTTTTTCGATTGCGCTCAAAAACGTGGCAGTTCTTAGTTCAGGGGTTTTAGAAGGCCTCCATAAAATTTCATCGCAATCGGAGTGTAGGTTTAGACGGAATCGTGTTAACAGACAGACAAAAATACAGAAAGAAAGAAGAAAGAAAGAAAGAAAAAAAAAAACATTCCGGATTTTTTTCTCCAGTGTAGTAAAAATGGAATCTTCGCTTCGCTCATCCATAATATGGGGTTATATCTGTTACCATGTATCGATCGAATGAAGAAATAGAAACTTGAAACTTGAAATTTAGATAGACATTAGCATATCCTTCTGAACCAATGTTGTTTGCAAATTGTTTGGATGAAAATTAGAGATTCAAAATTTGTCTAGAATGTGTGTGAAATTTTCAGGATTTGGTGATTAAGCAATTTTTAATGGACACTGTCCTAATCAAAATTGGTACTTTCAGGAAATAATCTTTCTACATTGAAAAATGTTGAATTGTTGCTAAAATGTTACTTTTTGAGGCCTAACTTTTATATTTAACTTCACATGCATACAATATATTTTGAAAATACAGAGATACATTAAATTGGCTTTTTTGAAATACAAGATACAAAAGCTTTTCAACACAGTATTTGAAATACAAAATACCAAAGTATTTCAAATACACGTTTTTTCAATACTGCCTATCTTGACTGCCATCCACATAAAAGTAGGCCTTGCAACTTAAAACAGTTTTGAAAACGTTTTGAAACCAGTTCATATATACGGACATCGAATTAGTTTTGATATAAGTAAAAACTTTTTCAAAACTGCATGTAAACGTAGTAAGTGATACCTTATTACACACCATGATATTCATGTTTCTTAAAAATGTAAATCACAAACTAAAAGAACATAAACTTTAACGGCTCTGTCACAGGCACACGTGTCTGTTCTCTTTGTGGTATCATGTACACGAGCTTATTTGCCCATGAACCAATCACGCCACGAACATCTAGGACACAACGTGGAGTCACAATTAATGTAGAAATATAATTATATTCATTAATGTCCAACGTTTTTGATAAAACTCTATAAAAGCACCTAAAATTAACTACATTGAAACATGACACAAGAGGTTTTATCAGAATTACATGTTTTAAATTATCTTCTACGAAGCATGCGAGAGTATTTGAATTTAAGTTCAAACAGAATAAGTTGATAATGACTTGTATTTAAAAACGGTGTAAAACGCATCGAAGTCACCACTTACTTCTGGTTCCTACTGTTCTAACAGTGTCTAGTAAGATGGTTCTCAGCGGTTCGGATTGTAGTGTTGTTATGTTGGTAAGCCGTCGGCAGTCGCTGGACAAGACTACTGCAAGATTTGCGCCGATCATACAATGTGCAAATATAAGGTAAGATTAATTATATTCATATTGAATTTAATAATAGTATTTTATATTAAATGTAAAAATTTAAATACTTTTATGAAAAAATCTTCTTGGGATAACTAACTACCAAAAGGGAAACAACTTGCCCTTTTCGGGGGTATAGTAGTGTGGGTGGTATTTGGGAGGATACGCCACTAGGATTTTTTTAATCAATTTTAAGTACTTAGTTTCCCATTTGACTGAGGAAAAAAAAAATTTCGTAAAAAAAAAAAAAAGATTAAGAGTCATCAAATGTCGGTAGGTGGAATCGAACGCAGCCTTCCGCGTTAGTCTGGTTGGTTCTAGCTGTACAGATGTACAGATGTACAGATATAGCTCATGCGTTTTAAAGAGCGCAACTTGTAATCCCAGCTGAAAGTTTTTCCGAGGTTTTCTTTAGTCGGTAATGCGCCCTTACCCTCGGACATATCCTTCACAAATGTCAAAACTCCAAGACACCCGAAAAAGAGGAGGCATTGCCAGGCGCGGACTGGCAGGGGGTGCTGGGGGGCGATCGCACCCCGGCTTTGACATTTCCCGGGGCCCCCGTGGAACATTTGTACACACTACACTTTAAATTTCAGACAAAATATATATGATTGCATATTTGTTTACTGCGAAAAAGAGTTGCCGAACAAATACATTAGATAATATAACGTGACTTATGGGGTGCCTTTTTGGCAGCCCCTCCAAAAGAAATGGTTTTTCAGTGTTCTCACTTTTCACTTTTTTCCGTAGGAACTAGTGACTATCATGTATAGCTAATTGACTTTCTTGCCGCGCGCTACGAGAAGAAATTTTGATGTGATTGCAAGTATTTTGGTTTTGGTTTGCCAGTTCCAACTAGCAAGGGATGGCGTTGGGTGGGGGGGGGGGGGGGGGGCAGCCGGCGCCGGCGGGGGGGTGTAGAAGTAGTACCGTGAATCGTCTCATTACAGGTTGCAGCTTACGCATACACATTATTGGAAAGTTATGCATGATTCAATCAAAATGTCCATTCGACGTCGGGGAACTTTCCCCTTCCCTTTGACTACCTCCCCGACGGCGACGATAATGATAGACGGATGATGACACAGACAGAGACGACCACGACGTGGGGGAACCCCTGCCCTCCCCCTACGCTTGTGGCTGGTTCTGACCAGCACAGGCTTGTCCCCCCCCCCGTCACCCTTACGTCCCTCCCTTCGTCTCGATTAGCCAAGTTGCATAAATATGATCCAATCCAAAAAAAAACCAGTATACACTCATCCCCCCAAACTCGCATTTTGCGAGTGTCAATTTGGTACTTGCGAGTTACATTATTGGTTGTAAAAACTTCCTCAAAAATAATTTTCGCGAGATTTGAATTGCGAGCTCGGGTAGTGTTACTTAGTTTGGGGCCTGTTAATCGCGTCCTAAAAAAAGCGTTTAAGGCCATAAAATATAAACGAAACACCCAAAAAAATTGCCTCCGGCGGCGGGGCTTCGCCCCCGACCCTGCTTACTACGCGGGCTCGTACGGGCCCTACTACATGCCGGCATCCCGGGCCCTTTTTGACCCAGTCCGCGCCTGGGCATTGCACCCCGGGCCCGGTTTCTCACTAGAAATTAATGAACTTATTTCCCGCACTTTTAGATTCTGAAGGCTCGGAGGAACGCGAGTGTGTGCCGTGAAGTGTCAAGAAATATCATGTACTATTAGGCTACACTATTGTTACAGGATGATAATGTTTTAATTTTTATATTTCCGTTCCAAATCACTTTGAAGAACTTACACGTTTTATCTGTAAAATTAATGGTGTAACCAATATAACTCAACTTGTTATCAGTGGTATAACTTGCGATGAGGGGGCTGACTATTAACAGTAATCATTATCTAATTACAAATTAGAGAATGTGTAAAAAAGTTAAGGGATCAGGAGATTACATGACAAAGTGTGTTGCGACCTTTTTTAAACTATACCCAGTTTCTACTACTGAATGAAAACTACTGAAAACCAAAATTAAAAAACCTAGCTATATTTTTTGGGAAGAGGTGGGGAAAAAGATTTTCTTACGTATATCCGCAACACACTGTTAGACTAGAACAATGGCTGTTGACCTTTAGCAGTAGGGTGACGTGAAAGAGTAATCTCCATTCCAATCTAGAGAAAGATGGATTGCTGGAGAGCTATAGTTTGTTATACATACGTCAAATTCACCTAAATAATGAGTAAAACAGGAAATCTAATATTGGCCAACGGTGTCTAAAAAAGTGCAGGCATTCTTACGTGTACCGTAAAAGTGTACTTTAGTCCGAGATTATTATAATATTTTGTGGTATTTGAGATCACTTAACATGTAGAGCCTATAGTCGAAACAAATTGCTCACTGTATACAGCAATGAAATCATTTTTGGGTTTAGTTATAATTTTAGTAGTTTTTCCGCTAATGTTTAAATTATTATTCCCTGATTTGCTGTTACTGATTTGTGATTTTCGACGAACCTCATGATCGATTAGGTGGAATCGTCTAATAAATCAGTTTATTATTTTCCTTTCTTTAAGTTTTTGTTTTTGCTTCTTGCTTTAAAAAATTCTATTTGATTCATTTTAGTTCGCTCCATTTCATGTAATTAGAATATTAGAATAATTTTGATGCTATGAAAATTGTTGTTTTACTACACATGGTTGTTGTAATATTATTGTTTTAAACTTTGCTTAATTACATTACATTATTTTGAGTGCATTTTATTATCTTAATTTTATTTAGTTGTCCTCCTTTGTAAATCATTTTTTTCATAACTGAATCGGATAGACAGAATAAATTTTGATTTTGATTGATTGGATATTGCTTAACGTCTCATATTTATGCAACTTGGCTAATCTAGACGAAGGGAGGGTCGTAAGGGATGACGCGGGGGGACAAGGGTTGGACAAGCCTGTGTTGGTCAGAACCATGCAGTCACAAGCGTATGGGGAGGGCAGGGGTTCCCCCACGTCGTGGTCGTCTCCGTCTGTATCATCATCCGTCCGTGTTGTCATTGTCGTCGCCGTCGGGGAGGTAGTCAAAGGGAAGGGGAAAGTTCCCCGACGACGACCCAGAGCTCGCCATTAGTTTCAGGGAGAAAAACTCCCCTTATCACGGGCCAAACCACAAGAAGGTTGCGAGTTGGAATTAGATAATTAAATAAATAAATGCAAATTAAAATGTCGGTTACATGGTTCTTCTGGCCAATATTCCACAGCATTGGCATTTGAGTAGTTATCATTCCCTACATATTATTTTGCTTCAGGGCGATGGAACCGCGTGCGTCAAGAAGCTCTACGGAGGAGTGGACGCTGCTGCCCAGAAGGAGGTGCTGCAAGCCCACAATGACCTCAGACGCAAGATAGCTACGAAGAAGGAACCCAACAACCCTGAAGCCTCGAATATGAGAGAGATGGTAAGCAGCTAGTACTTTCATTCCGGGGGTGTGTCTGAATATTATTCGAAGTCTAGGTCCAAATTCAAGTCTACGTCTAGCAACGTAGAATGTACAAATTCTCGAAATCTATGGTCCATTCTTGGTCGAAGTCGGCAAATGAACCGAGCAATAAGATTTTATTATCTGTAGTTTTATTCCAGACAAGTGGAAGACAGTGGCAAAGGTAAGCCGATACGCGGTTGATGAATTATAAGGGGCCCTCACCACCAAGGGTAAAAAAAGTTCTGCCGTAAGACATGTCAAGATCACATAGTTTTAGCATGACAAACGTTGTAAGGGTGGTTGACGTGGGGAAACTGTTTCATCATGCAACACGTTTTTTCTAATCATGTAATCAAGTACATTTACATTAAACTATTGGCGGAAGGGAGCAAGGGTTCCCGGTCACGTTTAATTGGTATTTCAGGCGTATTGAGGTCATTACGATATTTTGAAAAAAAAAAGGGTGGACAAGAAAAATCAGCAAACAAAATCCCTTTATAGAGTTTTAAATATTTATTCTTTGTACTTACAAACGTTGTTGAAAGTGTTCATTAATTGAAGATGTCGTGTCTGTTAGATATTATATAAATTTCTCACAAAACAATAACGGTTACATTACAAATTCATTTCTAGGTTTCAAGAAATAAGTGAGCCACAATGCCAGTCCATAATCTAAGAACAAAGTTATGACCTTTGTCAAAACTTTAAAATTTACGTTACCTTATGGGTGATATGATTGAAATTACGAATCTTCGCTTGTAAATAAATGGTCAACCAAAGATTCATAATCTTTGGGTCAACTATGAAATGGGTCCTATACGCTGTGAGGCTTTGTCGATGATATTTTCTGACTGATAAACAATTCAATTATGAATATAAGGTTTTTAAGCATAAACCCGGTTATTGATTCATAGCAGTTGTCGAAAAAGTTTGCCCCGACTGGGGTTCGAACCCAGAATCTCCGGCTTAGCGTGTTATTGCTCTACCAATTGAGCCACCGAGACAACAGAACAAACTCTTACGAAACTGCTATTTGTTGTGAATGTTGACCTCCATGACATAAATCCAACAGAAGACTGCAATGTAGCTGTCAAATGTGAAAGATCACATGAATAAATCCAAACACATCTCATCTCCCATGAGTTGGGTAGTATGAATTTAAGGTTTTTAAGCATGAGTCCGCTTTAAGGACATAGTTATTGATTCATAGCAGTTGTCGAAAAAGTTTGCCCCGACTGGGGTTCGAACCCAGAACCTCCGGCTTAACGTGCCATAGTACCAATTGAGCCACCGAGACAACAAAACAAATTTTTACTAAACTGCTAGGTGTGAATTGATAATCTACTATTAGGGCTGTACATAAATGTAATTACTTGACAGAACTGTGCACAGTTTACTTCGGCTATTCTCTTGTCGTAGGTTTGGGACCCTGAGCTAGCGAAGTTCGCTCAGATGTGGGCTGACCAGTGTGTCTACAGCCACGACATTTGTCGCGATTCCACCCGCTTCAAGGTTGGGCAGAACGTGCGATACACCAGTAAGTCCTCCCAGGACACCGTGCCAGAGTGGACAGCTTGTGTCACTTCTTGGTACAGCGAGGTCAAGGACTGGAAGTCGGCGAACATCAACCCCTTCCAGTAAGTTTCTTTGGATGTCGAAGATGATGAACTAACTCTAACATAATATTATATAGTCCTTACGCAGTCATAGGCCTGTGCGACATGCCGCATCACTATTATTTACTACTATATTTTTGAGAGGGGAATGACTTATCCAGTTTTCCCCCCTTTACATTTGTATATCTCTATAATATGCCAACAACAGTAATATTGTAGTTTCCTACTATCTCATTCCTATAACTAGGCCAACTAATAGATGATTTTCGTTTTCTATCTGTTGTGTACGTACGGTCGTGGTTGATTTGTAACCACCATTCTAGCATTGTACAAACACAAACAATCTCAGGCGTGGTAAGGCCCTGGTAGCCCCACAAAAGTTTACATTATTACTGGTGAAATAGCATATTAGTATAATAATTAGTAGTCTCGTAAAAAATAATTTTAAAAAATAATAAGGAAGAGTGTGATAACAAAAGTAATAAAGGGCAAGCAATTGCATGAAAAATGTGAAAAAACTATTACGCAAAACTCTTCTGACTATTTGGCAAATTTGTGGCAGTGATAGGCTGTAGTTTATAACTTGACTATGCCTGCCTATATTCATCATACTAAGTACTTACTACTAACTATGAATCAACTGGCAGGTGTAACCTATCAACTTGGGAAAATTCCTTTTGAAAAGGTTTATTAATATAGTTCTCCTAAAAGGGCTTAGGGCCTACTCCTCAAACAATTGACTTATATGTCACCTTGTTTCTCTGTAGGCCAATCCCAGGAGTCGGACACTTCACCCAGGTAGTGTGGGCTGACTCCTATCTTCTGGGCTGTGGCTTCGCCGTGTACAACGCAAAAGCTGGCTCGACCACCAAGCTGTACGTTGCAACTACGGGCCCGAGGGTAATTTCAAACTTAAGATCATGTACAAGGTTGGACCAGCTTGTTCCGCCTGTCCGGCAGGAACCGCTTGCAAGAACAGCCTGTGTGGCTAGACGATCCTCCAGCTTGACTTATGTATAAACTGGGGGACAGGCAGAGAATAGTCCGAGGTGTCAACGAACTTCTACCCCCACCACAGCACAGAGCCCAGCCTAGATTGATCGTCCTCGTGCAGCAATGCAAGGGTCGAAAATTAAATAGTCAATACCTCTAGCTACGTTATAGTAATGAATTCTTGGTGGGATTGCCTGATCTTAGACCTTGTTCATTGTTCATGGGAAACTTTATTCGACGTTACTCAAAGTGGTGAAGAGTGGGGTTAAACACGGGGAAATATTTCTCCCTACTTGGACTAATCTCTGCCTGTTCTCTAGTTTAGCTAAGTGCCCTGAGTCGAGCATGCGCGCGCATACCAATGCTATTACCGTTGGGTGTAAGAGCTGTATTATTCTTCAACATTATCGGGGCGCACGCAACGTTCTACCCAGAGTATTTAGCAAGACGAACAACGTTCTTGGCGATAATTTATTTCGTTCTCGATGACGACAAACCGCAATATTAATGGATTTGAAGAATTTTGGAAGTTCCATTTTTCAAGGAAGTACACATTCTAGTACAAGTCATAACTAGTAGAGAATATTATAGATGTAGATATGATAATATTTTGGATATCCTTTAATGCACCATAATCAAGAAGTTAATCAATCACGTGGGCGTGGGTAGATTCCCAGCCGTGGCTGGATTATGCAATTTCTTGATTTTACACAATAATATAAAATATTCTTAATGTATTTCAATTTACTTTATTTCATTAGCACACTTTGTACGGCATTACAATTTACAGTACAGTACGATTGGTATGAACTTGTCAACACAGCAAGAAGCAAAGCAATCAGAAGCTCTGAGAGGTTATTTATAGAAGTAATATTTGTTACTTAACATGATAAATCATCTGCTGTTAGTATAAGGAAGCAATTATAGATTATGCAGCTACAATTGTTATTGTTGCTTACAGCACTTTACTGTTTAACAATGTATGTTAATTATTTAAAAAGTGCTTTGTAAATGAATGTACATCACAATTAATCAGTGGTGGCAGAATTGATCTTGCCAGTATACAAATCTATTGAAAAAATGAAATTGGAATATGTAAGTTTTTGTTATTCATGCACGCACTTGGAATTACATGTTTTACATCACGATTAACGGAGCGTTACTCTTTTTACCACAACTCCTACAAAAATAAAATCCCTCAGATGCCAAGGGGTATAAGTGACATTAAAAAACGGCTTCTGATAGCGCTCGAAGTGGCTGCAGTTGGTACGGAGTAAACAAAATAAATGCTTGCGAGGAATGCACTTATTTAACCACTAAAAGCATATCCAGGTGTGAAATGACGCACTCAACATGATTGTTGTTATAATGTCCCATTATACCCCTTGGCTTCTTACCCCGTATTTAAGGATCTGTACTCTAATTAATTAAGGAAACTTGCTTGACAGTGGTTGTTGAGATAAATCCGAACGCTGGCTTTATAACTTCCATGTTCAGAAAACACAGGCGATACCTTAAACCGATCAAATCTATAATACTACATTGAAATACGGTAGATTCTGCATTTAAAACATAAATGTTAAATAAAGACTGATTTATTTGAAATACCTAAATAATTTCCCTCTTCCCAATTAAAAGTTTAATGTATGTACCATACTCTCATTGCTGAGTCGGTTGACAGATAACTTTTCTATGAAAACAGTGCAAGGCTATGCTATACACATTTTGTAGTGAATTCCCCAACAGTATGAAAAAAGTTGGAGGTCCAAAAAAAATATTTCCATTGTGGTTTTAGTAGTGATATTGTCCATAATAATTTCATTTGATTACAAAACAATACAATCGATGAGACGTTATAGGTTAGGTGAAAATTAAAATAATACCAACTGCCAACTGCTCAAATTCAATAACTTAACAAGGTTTGCAAATAAAGTTAACAATAATTCTGGTATTTATACAAAATCATAATATAAAACATCACTTGCGTATACTTATTTAAAAAGTGTGGTAGGTGCATGTTTACAGTTGGTTCAAATAGTTTTAGTGATATTAGTGCCAAGTGAATAGTACGTGGGCAATGTAGAGGTAGACTGAAATGACTGCAATACTGAGGATCATCACTGGAAATCCGACCCTAAACAAAAGAAAATAGAATTAGTCACAATTAATGATTTTGCTGTCGTAACATTATACGCGTTACCAAGCTCGGGCAAACTTTTTTTATTATGTTAAATACCCATTTAAAAATTCGCTTGTTCGTCAAATCCAGCTAATTTCACATACTGGACCGCTTTTTGACTTTTAATTTTCATCCAAAAATCTGCATTTTGGGAGGTTGTCCAGAAAGGATGAGCGCATGTCGCTATCAGAGCACATTTTGACATAAATAATAATTGTCAAATAATTGTCTCTTACACAAAATTGGGAAATTACTACAAATAACTGTTTGGTGGCATATTTACGTTCAAATAATAAGAAAAGTTAGCATTATTTGAAAAATGTACTTTGATTCCGCATATTACACATTCTTACATGACATTTTGGTGCAAACCACAACCCGATAGTACAAACGTTAGAGCTTCCAAGTGATTCAGACTTTACCTCTGCGTTCTGCTTTAAAACCTGCTTTTCTCGTCTAATGTTTTACCTTTGTTCATTATCTTTGGACTCGGCAGTTTATACCATAATTTGTTTTGTAATAAGGGCAATATAGCTTCATTAGGTGTAACTGTAGGCCAATTTAAAAGTAATATAAGATGTCAAAATTATTGAAGAAGGTACGAATTTTAAGAGTCTTCATGAGAAAGTTAACAATCTTACATGAAGCACCGATTGAAGACAAGCTAAACTAAACCTTAGTAAATCAAGTTTTATTAGTGAATGTGATAGACATTAATAAATAACGTGATAAGTAAACACAATGATAGATTTTACTTGAAATATTTAGTAATTTTAGAAGTATGGAACCTACTTTAAGCTTTAAGTGTTGTATGAAGATGGAAGACAAAAATAAACTTAACTCGATGCGAGCTCTTACTTTAAGAATAGTGCTAGATCTTACTTGAAGAACGGTATGAATGAAAACTTGTAGCCGTGCTGTTCCGCAACTCCACTGCAGACTACATTGGCAGACGCGCCGATCAGAGTACCATTTCCTGAAACATTTCACAGCTCAAACGGCTACTCTGATTCGACCAGGGAATCCATTACCGTTAAACATAAGAGGTACACCGGTGAACATTAGATTGACATTTCTTGTAAAACAACATTTTAAATAATCAATGCAATCTTTATGTATAGTGCACAATTCCTTTTTTTAATAACAGTATAATCCAATGTTGATGTACACTGTATTTTATTTTTTATTTTTTTAGTCATGAATTGGGTTGGCCAAATACAGCATATTATGCCATTTTACAGTGATCAGTATAACTGATAATTAACAACTATGCATGATGATGAAGAAGGGAGGAGGGGAAACCCGGTACCGGCACGTAGCCTACTCCTTTTGAAAAGTACCGAGGGGACCAACGGCTCTACGTCCCATCCGAAAAGACGGTGTAACCTTGACAGTCATTTAGGTTCTTCCACTAATCCGGACTGCCGAGCAGACGTCGAGGAGAAGGAAGCCGTCACACAAGCTTTCGAACCCTCGTCTGCTCTAGCCAGCGGTATACGTGTGTCTTAGCAGTGCGGTCAGACCTGTCACCTAACCTTAGTTCACAAAACCTTCGTTTCGTCAACCTTTGTAATCATCTCATCTCTCATCGATATACTATGTGATTCATCATTTTACTATTTACTATTTCGCCTAATTTTGTTTTATTTTATTCATTGACAGCAAGCTAAGTCACTGCGTAACGAAGCTATATATTCTTTCCAATTTCATGGAATGCAAGGGCAAATTATATGGGTAGGTATTTATTATGCATAGGGTCACTATTTTGATTTACACCCCTTCTCCTTTCCGTTCCCATCACTTTCCACCGGCTGTGACGTCGTATTCTGAATCACTTGCCGACCACCCCTGCCAGCTCATTGCTTCAGCCACGTAGTGTACTCTGTTATCTGTGCTTGAGTGCTTCAGCCATTCAGTCCAGTCCAGTGAGTGCAGTTCAACAAGGCGGTCGCATCCACGTCTATAGTGCAGCCTACTTGACAATATTCTCAAGTGATATCTCAACCATTATAAAGTGTAATTATTCCTAAAAATACTTCACCATTATTGTACGCCCTTGATGCCCAGCTGAGGTTCACTTGAACGCATGCCGCCCTGATACATCGCCCAGTACAGCAAAATCGGTAAGTGTTTCACTTTATTTTACGGTTTGGCTCATTGTTTTCCTCCATTACAAGTATTACCCTACAATCTACATCTCAAAATACAGTACACTACCCTCTATCTCGCACCCCCCTCCAATCACCTAGTGCTAAAAAAACGACCTTACAATGTTATTATGTGCCTCGTTGCTAGCACTCGGTTACAAAGTAACTGATTAGATGGTGGAGTTCACATCATAAGTTAAAAATCTTCAACCTACAGCTAAAAAAAATTTTTTGATTGCGCTCAAAAACGTGGCAGTTCTAAGTTCAGAGATTTCGAAGGCCTCCAGAAAAATTGGAGTATCGATTCAGCCGGAATCGTATTGACAACCATACAAAAATACAGAAAAAAAACTTTCCGGATTTTTTTCTCCAGTGTAGTGAAATGGAATCTTCGCTTCGCTCGCTACGCTCATCCAATTATTATTATTATCAGTGTCCACAGCACATAACATGGGAATTATACTTCGCATGAAAACATCACTTTTACCAATAATATTTAAGCGTCGTAGGCTATCGTTGTTGCCCCTTACCTCCCAAGCACGCCCCAAAAGCGAGCGCCCAGACGAGCGGCTGCATGGGTAGCCCCAGCTCTGGATTCTGCGCTAGTGACGTCACGATGCGGATCATCATGGTGGTCAGAGGGATGTTGTCGATGAAGGCCGACGATACGGCGGACACCCACAGCACCAGCATGATGGCCACCGTCAAGCGAGAACTCTTGCCCACGGACAAGATGATCAACTCCACTCGAACACCGATGAACTCTAGGAGGCCTAGGCGGGACAGGGACTGCACATACAGACATATCGGTTTAGGATTAACTTTTTTTCGTAAAGATGCTCGCTGTATGATATAGGCAGTAGGCTACACATCAGATTTATCCAGAGCTACCCTCAAAGGACGGAATCCTGTAACTTTTTACCCCGGGATTAACTCTTAACAACCCCTAACCCGCAATCTTTACCCCGTGCTTGCCCAAACCAACCACCAGTAAGCAAGGGAATAGGGATAACAATGTATAGTTAGGTCATAATCTTGAATTCCGTGACCACTTTTTCGCAAGGATGGTTTGACGATTGATTTGACTACTATGGACCATTTAGAAAAAAAATGAGCCCCCATGTCCCTCCCAAAAATCCCGGCAATTTTTACTAGAGGCCAAAATCCAATATGTCTGCCGGACACACTCTTGAAAAATTAAATTTTGAACCAGAGCAAGTAGAATCATGTACAAAGACATTTTTCGATTAAACTGACCAAAAGGATTCAGAATATGATATTAGTTTGACGCTACGACGCCATTTTGAACCAGAAATACAAGATGGCCACCGGCGCCATTGTGACAAATTAAGTTTTGAACCAGAGCATCTAGAATCAAGTACAAATACACATTTTCTTGTAAATAGACCACAAGGATTCAGAATATGACGTTAATTTGACGTTACGATATCATTTCGACACATAAATCCAAAATGGCCGCCATCCAGTGTAGCAAACATGTTACGTTTGTACTTAAGCAACTACCCCTACAAGGATCTCTTGCTGTAAAGTACCATTATTTTACCATGAGATGGTATTTCAGTAAATTTTCTATTACAAATGACACCGCAACCTCGACCCCAACGTAAATAAATACCGAATTTAAGACGTCACACATTGTCTTTCGTTGAAAATTAACGTTATTTCACCACTGTAACACTGTTTTGACTTGGTAATTTTGACAATAATGTGCCCCCGAGAGGTGTGATCAATCTGAATTGGGGCATCCTGCCATGCTATATTCAGGATCAGACGATTATGTGCAATACCCCATTTTCTTCAGTAAAATATCCTCCAACAGGTTGCTGTTTTCATCGCTCTCTTCAACTGGCCCTAGTGCAGGTAGATGAGCTAGTAGAGCAGGTCGCCTGTGGTGGACAGGGCGACAACGACCACCCACAAGTTTCCAACCATGCCCAAGTGGTGAGAGGTGGTCCTTCTTGGAAGGGTGGCGCACAAGATACACTAAGTAGTTTGCACGGAGGCAGTTTAAGCGTAGGCCTAGGCTATCTGCATTTGGAGGGGGAAGGATGAATGATTTTGTCTTTTCAGAGTTCTCCACTTTGCTAAATGGGCTTCAGCCATGTTGGTACTCTTTATGTCGCCATATATGACATGTCGTGTGAACTGGAAGAGCTTCTCTAGTACCTCGTCCTGAAGGTCAAGTCTATCTCCGCACCTCGAGATCTGTTGTCGGGCCACAGGAATCTTTGCCATCCGGTCAAACACCGATTTCCTACTTTTGCCGTAGAAGCCGGAGTTGGCATCACAACTTACCATGCAGTTAGCTGCACAATACAATCTGCCATCTCGTCATTTTACCAGGAACGACATCAGATTGTCTTCTGCTTCTTCTTGAAACAGAGCATTCCGTTCAGCTGCCGCGACATACATCAGTATCGACAGTGTCAATGACAACAGGCCAGTGTAGCCGGACTCTCGCAGAGCAGCGTAAATCGAAAAGATGATAGTGTCAGCCTCAGACTGGTCAAAGCTGTAGTTCCCCATTAGCTGTTTGGTTGAACAGTTGGTGCAGTAGAAACCAACAGAGTATAGACAATCATTGTATCAACCCTCTCTGAAAGGTCTGTTTGATAGTCGCATATCAGTTTTTGCAGCGGCCTCTTGTTGCCGTCGCTATACACAGCAGCGTTTTAAATGCTCGGGCAGATGGGAAAGGGTCGCTCAATTCCATGTACCTACATATTGAGGTATGTGCCTTACCCTGTACCCGTAGGTCCCATTCTCGGTGCAATATCTTTAGTTGGTCATTCACATAGATGGTACACTCAGCATCTCTATGGCCGGCAAGGATGATGGATGACACCATATGGACGTAATCCGACCACTTGTATGGGGCGCCATATTGCGTCTGTCGGTCTTGTGCTGATGGAGTTGCAATCCTCCACAGCATGCCCATGTCGATGAGAGCGGTGTAACGTTCCTGCAGATCTACTGATTGCAGAGTCTCTGAATGAGCTTGCTTTTCTGTATCTTCCTGCATGTATGTATCGTTAGAGTTGAATAGGGCCATACATTCATCGACGACACGATGTTCCAGCCACTCAGCGAGGCCCACGAGTTTACTGACATCAACCGGGTCGAGCGCTCCGCTCCTTTTCATCAGCAACAGCTCTCACTTTAAGTACGTCCCCATGCTTGTCCATTTCTGTCATCTTGGCAAACGTTTACCGCTTGCTCAAAGAAAAGGGTGCATTAAGGGAGGTATTCTTACTGAATATCCAATCTGGCAAGAATCTGGTTAACTTTTCCTCTCCTGCAGCATAGGCAGAGTTACAATCTGCAACGCGCTCACCAGAGGCAGGCATGGTGGACTGAAGGCACTCACCTGTATATAGGTGGGTGAAGCTTGGTTGAATGGACAGGAGCATTGGACCGTGGACAGGAGTCAAACTCGCGTGCATGCATGCATTCCTCATCGTTTCGTAACCGTTTCGGACCGCATTCCACGGGCTTCAACTTTTTTATTTTTTATTTATTTTTGGCCATGGCGTTATCAGCCGCTTGGACCCGGGCCACATTATTCACATTTCTGGAGTGCACCAGCTGCTGTTTTTCATTCTGGAGGTTGGAAAGCCAGCCAGACTTCATGTTGATGCCCTTGTTCATGGTTCATTCGATCCACATGACCCAGGCCATGTTAGAGTAGGGGTTGCCTGTAATAGACTGAGTGAAGTCAGTACGAAAAAAGGCGACCTGATCAAAGAAGCGAGCTGTCAGCATCGCCCAGAAGTCAAAAAGACATCTTCCATACCTATCTTTGTACGCAACCAACCTCGGCAGCATGGCGCTGCACTAGGGCCAGTTGAAGAGAGCTATAGGATGATGATGAGAGCAACCTGAAGGTAAATATTTTACTGAGAAAAGCAGGTATTCCATGGAATCGTCTGATTCCGAATAAAGTATGGCAGGATGCCTCGATTCAGACTGATCATACTTCTTGGGAGCACATTTTGGTCTTAATTACCGAGTCAAAACAGTGTTACAGTGGTAAAATAACGTTATTTTTCAACGAAAGACAATTTGTGACTTCTTAAATTCAGTTTATATTTACGTTGTACTGTCATTTGTAATAGAAAAGTTACTGAAATACCATCTCATGGTAAAATGATGGTACTTTACAGCAAGAGATCCTTGTGTGGGTAGTTGCTTAAGTACAAACGTAACATGTTTGCTACACTGGATGGCGGCCATTTTGGATTTATGTGTCGAAATGATATCGTAACGTCAAATTAACGTCATATTCTGAATCCTTGTGGTCTATTTACAAGAAAAAGTGTATTTGTACTTGATTCTAGATGCTCTGGTTCAAAACTTAATTTGTCACAATGGCGCCGGTGGCCATCTTGTATTTCTGGTTCAAAATGGCGTCGTAGCGTCAAACTAATATCATATTCTGAATCCTTTTGGTCAGTTTAATCGAAAAAATGTCTTTGTACATGATTCTACTTGCTCTGGTTCAAAATTTAATTTTTCAAGAGTGTGTCCGGCAGACATATTGGATTTTGGCCTCTAGTAAAAATTGCCGGGATTTTTGGGAGGGACATGGGGGCTTATTTTTTTCTAAATGGTCCATAGTAGTCAAATCAATCGTCAAACCATCCTTGCGAAAAAGTGGTCACGGAATTCAAGATTATGACCTAACTAGTATGTTTGTTTTGTTCTGTATCCTTGCAAATAGACCCCTCCAGAGAATGTACACGAATACACTTTTACCTCTAACCCCAACGCCACTTACACAGGGTAAAACGGTACCAGGTACAGGTTCATCGGTGAATTAATTGAGAAATGGGCTTATTACTATCTCATAGAATGATTCTTTATCAAAGTTCGCGTGAAAAATATGATGGCAATTTTATTAACAGTTTTCCATGAAAAAAAAAGAAAGCTGAGTACTTAAATTATTCATCTCCACTCTTGCCTCTTACATGGATATATATATATTTTTTTAAATTATGTAAGTGACCGTTGGATGCTAGATTGATTGTATTGACTTACCTCCATGAGAATGAAGAGCGACGCAAAGAACAGCAGCGTGTTCCACTCGACCTTGGCGAGGACCTCCTCCATGTGAAGGTCATCGGCGAGTATCAACAACAAGATGGCGCCCACGAGGGCGGTCCACCCCAGAGAGAGATGCGACTTACCTCCATGAGAATGAAGAGCGACGCAAAGAACAGCAGCGTGTTCCACTCGACCTTGGCGAGGACCTCCTCCATGTGAAGGTCATCGGCGAGTATCAACAACAAGATGGCGCCCACGAGGGCGGTCCACCCCAGAGAGAGATGCAGCCCCGGTAATGAGTGCACGAAGAAGAGCGGGATGACGAACGCCAGGGTAAACACTGACTTTATCAACAACACTTTGTCTCGAATTGGATACTGGAAACAAGGAGATAATATTATATTTCTGTCACTACATTCGTGTGGCGAAATTGCGAAAAGGCGAAAAGTGAAATCAATTACCTCTCTTACCCTGGTTGGTAAACTGTGAACTTCAAAATAAATTCAGTTTTGTAAAGGACATGTACTTCTCAATTAATTGACCGGCCAGAGATATAAGCGAGCGCTTTACAGAGGATACTAGCATGATTTATAATTATTCCCTTTAACTATAAACGATTCAATTATAGTCTGTACAATTATAGTTTTATGGACTTTGAGTTTCAATCTTGTCGGGGTATTTCTTGATGTGGTACAAAGAATGTCCTACTCCTATTCCAAGTTGTATTTTATTCTTTCTTTTAAAATTAATTGTGGCTTTGGTAAAAAAAGATATTAGATACGTTTTTTACAAAAAAATAAAATTCACACATTACGTCATACACTTGACATGGTCTGACATGATCCTCACTGTGCCTGGTCGTCCATTAGCCAGGCGAGATCATGAGTGGAGATTGGAGAGGGAAACCTGTGGGGAGGGAAGTACCTAGCCTACTCGTTCCTGGCCAGGACGGTGGTAGAATGGTGGGGGCAAGGTGTTTCAAAGTAGACCCTGACAAAATGGAAGTTATGGAGGAGAAAATAACTAAGAATGGACCTAAAATAGGATATATTGGACAATTGAAGAATGAAGAATTCGTAGACGTAGACGTAGGAAGAAAACTGTGTAATGAAGAGGAAGTGCATAATATATCATGAAGAAACGTTATATTGGCGAAGAAATTGAAGGAAGAGAAGATGGTTAAGAAATCCTGTCATCGACCAAATGGTTACCTTCGGTGTACGTAATAAGTGGGGACCTAGTTTATGGAGGTATCATTCGAAAAAGTGTCAAGTATTACACCTTTTAAAAAGTTATACCATTGAGTTTA
Source organism: Sweltsa coloradensis (assembly GCA_024449915.1). Taxonomy (NCBI): domain Eukaryota; kingdom Metazoa; phylum Arthropoda; class Insecta; order Plecoptera; family Chloroperlidae; genus Sweltsa; species Sweltsa coloradensis. The sequence goes on from JAMZAV010018958.1 coordinate 23,147, forward strand.
GAATATAAATGGTTATACCTTCTTCAACTTTGTGAGTTGACAGATACAAGTCAAAACTGAACTGGATAATTTGAGATTGTTTTTATATTTGGGCCTACTCAGCTATTGAATAAAAAAAAAAACACGGTATTTCACAGAATATGGTTAAAAAGATACCTTCTTCTGCAGCTGCACTAGGTTGTTATCGTAGGTTTCCTTGGCTGTAGCGGGAGTTGTGGCCCTCTTGGCAAGACTCGCCGAGAGCACCCTCGCCGTCTCTAGCAGTTTCTCTTTGACGGCGTTCTCGTCCTTGGAGTAGGAGGATATGGAGGACGCCGCTCGCTCCCACACTGCGATCTCCTGGCGAGCGTCTAAATCATACCGATAGCTGAAGTAGCTCAGGTGCAAAGTGCGAGACACTTATCTGGGAGGTCGCAAGTTCAAAACCCGCCACCAAAAATCCCAACTGCCAGTTATCCAAGGATCGAGTACTGCTTTGACAATGTACAACAAGTACAGTAAGTTTTTTTTTTTTTTATTTACTACAATTCAGAAATTAAAAAAGTCCGCCCCAACCGGGAATCGAACCACGGATCTCCCACATTCCAGGTGGACGTCTTAACCACTAGACCATCAGGACGGGTACATTTTAATCTCTGAATTGTAGTTGCATTATACATCTGAATGGATGTCCTGATGGTCTAGTGGTTAAGACGTCCACCTGGAATGTGGGAGATCCGTGGTTCGATTCCCGGTTGGGGCGGACTTTTTTAATTTCTGAATTGTAGTAAATAAAAACAATTACACCCACGGGAGTGTTTCCCGATCAACCAAATCGAGAAATAAACCCTCGCTCATACCTGCGTAAAGGTAATGACATTATAATTAATGTTTGGTGGTCAGTTCAAAGGCAGCAGATATTCGTTGCAGTACTGTTCCATCCATTCAGATGTATAATGCAACTACAATTCAGAGATTAAAATGTACCCGTCCTGATGGTCTAGTGGTTAAGACGTCCACCTGGAATGTGGGAGATCCGTGGTTCGATTCCCGGTTGGGGCGGACTTTTTTAATTTCTGAATTGTAGTAAATAAAAACAATTACACCCACGGGAGTGTTTCCCGATCAAACCAAATCGAGAAAGATACAGTAAGTAAGTACAAGTTGTACTGCAAGTCCACTTATTCCAGTGAGTTTGAACAGTGGGTTTTAAAAGCAGTTTCAGCTCCCTAGTTATACCTGTGGCATGCGCTTGAACCAAATTTCAATTTCACCTGACGGACCGGTTAGATATATTCTATTCTAGCCGGTTTGACGAGCAAACCAACAAAATCCACAGACTAAAGAGATTATTTTAAACTGTCATTTGCAATTCGTAACACTACAATTCTGTTAGTTGGACAAGTATAAAACGAACAGGAAATTTTTAAGGTTTGCGATATTTTAACATTTTCTTTTTCTTTTATCATACAAGTAGCGTACATTCATGCCAGATTGTTGTTTGGGATAGTTTAATAGAGGTTTGTGCTGGCTGGCTTTATTAAATCAAAAACGCGAAATGAATGCGTAAAAAAGACAAGAGTTATCTTTACTACCTTGAACATCGTCAGGTTCCGAAAACCTCAGATTGTCGACGTTTCGGAACACGAGGAACCTGAGGTGGACGAAGACAACTATAGACACTAGGATCGAACCTATGCCCATGTGGAGGGTGAAGTTGGCAAAGTCCACGCCCTGGAAATAAAATAACAGGGCATTTACACTCAACAATAGAAGTAGGTTCGTAACCCTTGTCGTTTACACAAACAAATTGAGACCAGTGAAATAATAATGATGCCACTAAAATTAATCGACATTATTTAGCGTAGAATTTAATGATGTAGTATAAGCAAAACATTATTTTGATGATCATCAAAGCGTATGTCAGTAAAAATAGGTTGAAATCAAAAAAAGTTTTTTGTAAACAAAAAAACAAGACCAACAAATCATCAATTGCTACTGTTCAGTGGCGTGGCGAACTACTAAGAGTGATCGGTGCCTACAATATTTTAACAATACCCACCCCTACTTTCGTGGGCAACAAGGGGGTCTGGGGGTGGGGGCGCGCCCCCAGTTTAGCCCCGCAGGGAATTTTTTCAATTTTGGTGATCCTAGAATGGATTTGGTGCGTTTTACCAGCAATTAATCTTATTTCATAGATGTTGATAGCCTCATTTTTATGTAATGAAATTTTAATAAATAGCTGAAAAAAATGTTTTTGTTAAACTCATAAAACCAACGGTTTGTCATTCTTTTTCGTCTTCCCCAGCTTAACCCCGATGGGAAATTTTTCAATTTTGATGATCCTAGAATGGATTTGGTGCGTTTTACCAGCAATTAATCTGATTAAAATAGATGTTGATAGCCTCATTTTTATGTAATGAAATTTTAATGAAATGGCTGAAAATATTATGTTTTTTTTCGTTGAACTCATAAAGCCAACGGTTTGTAATTATTTGTCTTCCCCAGATTAGCCCCGCAGGGAATTTTTAAATTTTGGTGATCCTAGATGATTGGTGCGTTTACGCAATTTATACGATGAGCTGAGGATTACTATTCAAGATAAACGCG
>JAMZAV010018972.1:0-20190 GCA_024449915.1 Sweltsa coloradensis
TGGTACGGTCGTGTGTCAAACACATAGTAAGTGCTATAATAATGTAATAAATATGATACCTAGTGAACAATGCTGAAGGAAAAAGATCTGATTGCCAAACAATAGAGCCAGAAGACTCAAGTAAACACCGGATTGTAAAGGATTGCTTTCTATGCTAGTAGACTATTCAATGTTCAGTACAAAATAACAGTTTTGACAATAATTTGCGTATGTTCGGGCGTTTTAGCATTGATCTAAGCTTAATTAAGAACCTTGTATAAAACGCACTGTCTTTAACCGTTCATCAGTCATTTTTTTTGTTTTAACACAAATGACATGGGCGAATAGGGCTAACAAGCAGCGGGAAGCGCCATATTGTTATTTTTCAAGTTTTTTAATAAAATCTATTTTATCATTTATTACCACTGATAAAACAATGCGGTGGCAGAGTGGTTTGAGAGTTAAATTCACATATTTTCTTTATTTTCTTTGAAAATTAAATTAGGCTTTTCATCACATTATTACGTTGTTACCAACAAACAATAAAAGAGACTTATAATTATGAACAACAATTGTTTTTTGTTAAACATTGAATATTATTCAAACTTAATAAACAGTATTAAATGAGGACACTATTGAGTTTCATTTTAGTTTATTTGGATTAAGGACGCGTCAACCGTTAGGTCAACACCACTGTAGCCTAGGGGATTTGGGGAGAGTGGCCCATGCTGGTCAGATCCAGCCATGGGTAAAAGAGGGGAAGGGGGGTTTCTCACGTCGCGGTTGTCATCGTCTTTGTCATCGTTCGTTCTTTCATTGTTATCGTCGACGGTGAGGTTGTCAAGGGAAGGGGGAGGTGTCCCCGACGACGATTGCCAGAGCTCGCCTCTAGTTTCGGCGAATAATATACTCCCCTCTTACTAGCTGATGTTTGCGAGGTGGGCTTTTTCTCTTGAATCGCCTTTTACGATTAGCAGAGCCACGCTCTAGGGCCCTAGGCCAATAATTCGACCCCGGGACGAGACGGGGTATTTTGTTTCGCGTGCGTATCTATGCTTTACCCATAGTTTGACCATGGATATGCATCTCTTGGTTAATTGGTGTACTGTGAAACTAGCCCCGAAAAACAAAAACTTGTCAAACATTGTCGCCATTTTTGCCAGTTTTACACAATTATTTACATTTTGAAGTGCAAAAATGGCCGCCAATTTTATTGTTGCTATAAGTTTAGGCCTAAACAGGAAACGAGAATCTCAGACGCACCGCCCCATAATGTTGCAGGTCCAGGAACGCCAGTTACTATTACTAGGAAAACGCCAAAGTCGTTAAACGAGTGAGTTAGCCAAGTGTTTTGACTTCTAAAACCGAACCGTCTGGTCACCTTACAGGAACTCACTCTGCTTGCCACAATAATTATTTAAATTGAACATTCAAAATGCGAATCGTATTCAAAACGTATTAGCGTGAAACATTAACAAATTTCCAAGATAAAACAAAATCACCTAATTTTTATTTCCCATTTAACACCCCTCAAAAATAATATGTGGGTGTAAAAATATAAAAAAGTTAGGACTGACGGGTATCGAACCCCATCCATCCGTGCGGAAGGCTAAATGGTTACCACTAGGCCATGCAGGCCACGTCATCCTCGTCCCGCTAACTGCTACGAAACAAATGCCATTGATATTATTAAAAATCACATTTTTATTTATTGTAGGCTTTAATCGCAATGGATCAAGCTGATTTTGTTAACAGTTCTTAGTAAACTCGTACCGGATGTCTGTTTAAAATTTCAGCGCAATCTGTTCAGCGGTTCGGCTGATTTTCGACGTACAGACAGACAGACAGACAGAATCACAATGAGAGCCGTTTGAGTTGAATGGAGACACTCGGTCGCTCCGCTCCCTCGTTTAACTAGGGAAACGCCAAAGTCGTTGTCAAACGAGTGAGTGAGCCAAGTGTTGAGTACCCGGGAACATCCCCTTTCCTCCCCTATACCTAAGGCTGGATCTAGCCCAGTATGAGGAATGATACCGGGTACTCAACACATGGCTCACTCACTCGTTTAACAACGACTTTGGCGTTTCCCTAGTAATTTAAATTGAACATTTTAAATGCGAATCGTGTTCAAAACGAACTAGCATAAAACATCAACAAATTTCCGAGATGAAACAAAATCACCAAATTTTTATTTCCCATTTAACACCCCTCAAAAATAATATGTGGATGTAAAAATATAAAAAAGTTCGAACTAACGGGTATCGAACCCAAACCCTCCGTGCGGTAGGCTTAATGCTTACCACTGTGCCATGTCCCCACGCAGACTTTGTCCCGCTAGCTGCTACTAAACAAATGCTATCGATAATTTAAAAAATCACATTTTTATTTATTGTAGGCTTAAATCGCAATGGATCTAGCTGATTTTGTTAACAGTTCTCAGTATACTCGTATTGGATGTCTGTTTTAAAATTTCAGCGAAATCTGTTCAGCGGTTCGGCTGATTTTCGACGTATAGGCAGACAGACAGACAGACAGACATACAGAATCACAGAATGAGGGCCGTTTGAGTTGAATGGAGACAGTAAGTCGCTCCGCTCCCTCGTTTAAATAAGTCCATGGTTTGACGATATAGTAGAGACCCGAGGGCCTAACAATCGTGCAAATCTTGAAACATGAAACATAAAAAAATATGAGGTGAAATTTCGCTTCTGTTGACTATCTTACTAGGAAAACGCCTAAGTCCTTGTTAAACGAGTGAGTGACCTATGTGTATAGTATCTGGTATCATTCCCCATACTGGGCTAGATCGAGCCTTAGGTATATGGGAGAAAAGGCGATGTTCCCGGGTACTCAACACATGGCTCACTCACTCGTTTAACAACGACTTTGGCTTTTCCCTAGTTATTTAAATTGAACATTTAAAATGCGAATCATGTTCAAAACGTATTAGCGTGAAACATTACCAAATTTCCAAGATAAAACAAAATCACCTAAGTTGTATTACCCATTTAACACCCCTCAAAAATAATATGTGGGTGTAAAAATATAAAAATGTTCGAGCTAATGGGTATCGAACCCCAACCCTCCGTGCGGTAGTCTAAATGCTTACCAATAGGCCATGCAAGCCACGTAGTTACCGTCCCACTAGCTGCTACTAAACAAATGCTATAGATATTTTAAAAATCACATTTTAATTTATTGTAGGATTAAATCGCAATGAATCTAGCTGATTTTGTTAGCAGTTCTCAGTAAACTCGTACCGGATGTCTGTTTAAAATTTCAGCCCAATCTGTTCAGCGGTTCGGCTGATTTTCGACGTACAGACAGACAGACAGACAGATAGACAGACAGAATCACAGAATGAGAGCCGTTCGAGTTGAATGGAGACACTCGGTCGCTCCGCTCCCTCGTTTAATAAATGTATTTTTCTAAACTAACATATTCCGATAATATTTTCAGACATAGTACCGAAACTCGTGATTACACCCAGATTGTCTGGGCGGAGACAGCAGTGGTTGGCTGTGGGTACACGAAGTTCATGGGTACTAGAAAGAAAGTTGTACACCTCTACGTGTGCAACTACGGCCCAGCAGGCAATATGAAATCCGGTGCACTGTACTTGGTCGGGACTGCTGCTTCGCAGTGCCCTACAGGGACGCAACCAAGTACAACATTCCCTGGTCTCTGCGCCTAGGGTCAATCACGACTTGCATCTTTGACCCATAAGTTTATATAATGCTGTTTCGTGTGGTTTTCAATATGTAACACAACCTGGAACATTAAGCTGTAAAGTTTCTTATTAACCAAAATATTTATAATATTCATAAAAATAAATAAAAAAATAACTTGCATTCGACTTTTGAATATTGTTTACTTACACTGAGCTCTCTTCTCTCGCTCGTGTAAACTCCCCCACTCTTACCTGTAGTCTACTAAACAAAACAAGCTGACCTTGTGGTCGAGCCTGTAACAATTCACCGTGTATTCGGTTTGAATTGTCGATAAGGGAAAAACAATATTCTCTAAATACATACGTGGATCCAGCATGTATACCTGTCGATCAGATGTTGGAGAAGTGAAGTCGGCCGGCCGCCATCTTGTAGGTACTAATTTACCAAATAAAAACTAAATAAAAACACCTTTACTATAACCAGTGAAAAGATTTCCCGCATTGAGAAGTCGATCATCCTTGCAATTTGTGCACTTAAACGCAACTCACATGGACATGTTGTCGTAGATGAATATCTTTTTAGTACGTATGTAGTACCTACTTAGTCCCCTACCCCGTGCAATATAGTTTAGGCTACTGGTAGGTTTTTAGCATTGCCTTTACGCCCAACGCAAGCCCTAGTTGACTTCAAGCATGCTCTATCAGTAGACATTTTTTCTACGTTGGTGGGTGGTGGTGGTGATGGTGGAGGTGGTGGGGGGGGGGCAATTTGAATATAGGGTAGAAATGACCAGAAAGTACTCCCCAAAAAGCGATGCAATAGGGGGGGGAAGGGGCCTTTAAACAATTGCGCCACAGGCAAATTTTTATAACAAAAAATTACCAGTTTTTGACGTGGTGGTGGTTTTATGAAAAGTTAAGGTAATTGCTGAACGCTGTTATTTTTACTAGAATCTTTATATTGTGATTTCGCATGTGAAGGCGAGTAAATATGCAAAGTGAACAGCAGTATAACGCAATGATTAGAGCAAGGAATATATTTCGTTTTGGCGCTTTCTTAAAACCTATTACACCGAGTTTAACACAAGTCTCTAGGGTAAGCACACAGGTTCCTACGGATTCCAGCATTTTCCCCAAAAGGAATATGCATGGATCCACACCGTTCATCAGTATCATTATAATATAGAGGTCAGTGGTGCAACCTCATTGTGGTCCAACCGTGATAAACTTCTGTCACATTAAGACAGTGTTGTTTGAGTTCGGGACAACAGTTATTACAATGCTTAATGTCTATTTTTAAATTCACTTGGTCGACAAACCCAGCTAATTTAATTTTCCATTTTTTACATAAAAAATTAAAAATTTTGATGAGCAAAAAAGATTAAGCGCATGGGGGTAATCAGAGCACATTTCAACATTCAAAAATAATTATCCCCCAGTCATGCTTGGGAAATTACTTCAAATCACCTGCTTTGTGGCACATAAACGATCAGTTACTAAAAAAATTAGTAAGCACTTTTTGGAAAATGTACTCTGTTTCGCCCCATACCACAAATTCTTCCCAAACGATGGATCTTCCAAGTGATCCCGACTAAACCTCTTCATTCTGCGTCTAAGCCTGGTTTGCTCGAGCTCAAACATAGAGCACCCGATTTTCAGGATTTAGAATACCAAAGAGGGTGTAAAAAAACCAATTAGTGTTGGTCGTTTGAGGTCGAGTAGCATTTTGTCGCCGTTTGACATTATCCCGTGGTCAGCACCCTAGAGGAAGACCAGTTTGGTTTTTAAATAAAGGGGTACTTACCTTCTAAACTCAAAAAATATATTTCATTCAGGCTATAACTGGTTATGAATTTCGAAATAAACAGAACAATTATTGGGTCCACCATGACCTGGCAAAAATGGTCAAACTTGGTTATTTTCGAGCTAGGTCTCATTGACAAAAATCTCCCATAATAAAAAACATAGGGACGATCTTTATGCTCCGTGACCTTGGAGGATTTTGATCCAAAAAAAAATTGGCCGTTATTGACGTACGCGATAACCTTTCATGTAAACTCGCTACGTTTTGTTTTGTAATTTAGGCAAGTGGTTTAGTCAAAAGGTCAAAATATGGTGATTACCAAGGCTGGGTGTGATTTTTGGAAAATTCATATTAATTTTGCGTGTTTGATGTTAATCTGGGCACAGTTTGAAGACACGATGTTATAAAGGGCCTTTTTAGATTGGTACGCTGCTCTAGTATTTATGTGGAACAAAAAAGAAGCATATTAAATCCGATAAGATATTTCCCAAAACGCCAATTTTCTCAAATTTCTGGATTAAAAAATTGAAAGATTCTTGTAAAATCACAGTTACAATATATAATTGTGTACAGGGTCATTTTAATGTAGTATTATGCTCTAGATAATGTGGTAAAACATATTTTTGGGGTTTAATAGCCCCTTTAAGCAGGTAGTTCGAAGTCGATACCATCCCAAATACGTGGATAGCCTATGATGACTTTCTGTGATGGTCAACCCAAGGGTCTGGCCATCCACACATGACAACCCGATGCGTGTAAAGAGGGCACAATAATCATAATATTTCCGGTGCCAACAGCTAACGAATTCATGTCATTAAATGTATTTGTTCAGTTTTTGCTCCGCATTTCAAATTTTAAAAAGAGCATCAGAATTATTTAAACATATGTTACTAAAAATACAATAAAATATATTGCATACATTTTCCTGCTCAAATTAGGAACAACGAGAGACACATTGTGAAGAGTTGTTTCCAAACATAATATAATCCTTTCATCCCTAAACCTAAAAAAAACTTTTTTTTTACTTATTCACAAAACAAACATGCTCAATAAGAGATTTTGTTTGAAACTTTTTTCTTTCTTTTTTTAGTATTTTAGATTTTTTGGGGAAAATTTTGGATTTTCAATATGTACCACAATTTCCAACTTTGTCATTTTTTGAAAAGATTTAAGTTCAAAACAAGCATCTTATTAATAAAAAAATTAAAATCGGAAAAAAGAATTTAAAAAATATAATTTTTTCCTAAATTTTTTATAAATAACTTTTAAAATTTTGCTATTTGCAATTTTTTACACCAAAAGAGTTTAAAAAATATGAACAACGCGTAAATATTATCGTATGTGAATGTGCGATAGGTCTATGTGCTCAGGAGCAGTGGACTCAACGTCCTGTCAGGCTTTATTGAGTTTATTTTCTATCCATGTTAATGCTGTACCACAATAAAACTGAAATGTCAGGGTTCGTTTATTTTTTTTCCTGGAAACGAAACAAGTAATACTTTTATAATGTTGTTCCGAAGTAGCAATGTTGTTTTTGGCTCCCCCTTGCGGGTGGAATCGTGTCCAGCTTGATTGATCGTTGGTACCTAGTTGATCATTGTTTCGCTCTTTGATGGTGTAGGCGCTGACAAAGGTTGGCTTGGTCTGTTTAAAATTAAATTCACTAGTGAAAATCAGATTATTTCATTTTAAATTACATTTGATACAGTATTTGGAAAAACTTACAGGTACTTATTATAATCAATGCCATTCTAATTATTAAAACCTCGGTTTAAACATTATTGTCCCAATTTTCCAAATGGCGATAATGCATCTGAGATATTATACATTCTTTTAAAATAATATACATGGAATTATATTTGTTAAGATCACATCTCGCGTAAATATTGTTAAGAAGCATTATTACTTTTTAATTTATTGGTTCACTTAAATACAGCATTGCTGCCATTTTACATTGAGGTACTAGGATAATAAATTTAAAATCATATAAAAATATAAAACATAAAAAAACAAAAGAACATAAACATTTCAGAAAACATACAGTTGGTTCACTTTCAATTACTATCGTCTATGAATCATTTGTTAATAACATATGATAATGTACAATGAATTATCTAGACGATGATGAATTGTTGATGATTTATAAAGTACTGATATGTATAAAAAAAAAGAAAAAAAGAAATTATATTACAATAAAGAATCGATTTGTTTTAAAACGTAAGCTTAACTATCAGATTTATTATTTGTGAGATGCCGAAATTTATTATCAAAAATGTCAATTGATGGAGATTGTGGGAAGGAGTTGAAAGTTGTAAGAAGACGAATGAATGACCTTTTGCGTTGTTGATAGACTTATCATAATAATAATGTTGTATGATAAACTAATAAAATGAAGTTGAAGTTCGTTTTGAATGTAATAATGTAATGTTTAATCAATAAAAAAAATATAGAAAATAGGCCCTACAGAAATTAAAAATATAAGTAAGTAAAACATGTTGTCATAAGCATTTTATCAAAAATTGCAATTCAGATGTTTGGAAAAATAAATATAGTGCCACCCTTGCTGAAACTATTCGAACTCTTTAGACATATTTTTAACGTTAAAATTTGTAGCACGCCCTTCTTTAATTAACCCTTTAAAACAACATCGACATAAAAAGGTTACAAGCGTAACAAGAATTTTTATGAATTAATTGATAGTAAAAAATTATTTACTTTGTGACTATATATTGCTCATGAAGCACATTGCCCACAAAAAAATCTGTGTTATGAATAGAGTCCGATCTTGGCCCAGACTTCGAAGTACCACTATGATTTAAAAGTTTTGAAGTGAAGCTAGTGACTCCGGTGACAACCCTCTGGACGATGGACGTAATGTTTCCCCCTACTGTGGACGAGATGTTGATCCCTGTAAAGTGAACTTGTGTTAAACTTAAAGAAACGACTTGCATTACAAAAGCTGTGATTGAAGAGAAAACCCCCACATAAAACATCTTAGTTGAAGATAACCACTGAAGAAAATAAAGTCTTGGACAAGCTCCCAGACAAAAGAAACTTTGTAAAGCTACGTAATTGAGAGAACAATGTCGAGTAAGTTTGCTAAAAATCAGAAATGTACAGCAATAAAAAAATAAGTCATGAATTTGTGAGTTCGTAGAGGTACGAGGGAAACTAAAAGGGAGAGCAAAAATATAAGAGTTTTCTTCTCAGATTCCAAATGGCGTTATTGGTAATGGTAGAGTTGTTTAGTATCAAGCATAAATATTTCTTCCTAATTGCAGCCTACATTAATGGTGGAGGTGTCGAGTACATATTTAACTTTCTGGAGATCTAGGCCCGCTCCTCAAGCCCCTTGAGTTACCCAAAAACAAAACATTATGTATCCGAGCTTTTGCTCTTTAAAACAATTATTGGATAAAAACGTATTTAAAACTCATTGCCCAATAGATGCCACGAGTAGCATCTATAGGAGGCAGTGTTAAAACTATAAAATGGGAGAGGAGATACGTAGGGAATATGTTAACGATTTGAAGGTTATTTTGGTAACGATGAAGTCGATCGAGAGCACAGAAGAACAGAGGCTACGATCGCATTTCCGTTTTATGAAAAAGTTTTAGATAATATCTTGCCAAAGTTCTCTATAGTTCATTATTTGAAATGGTACTCAGTTGGCTCCAATTAGACCAGTATGTCTATAGGTTCATATTTATACTCTAGTTTGTTCACCTTTCACCTTTTGCCAATAATGGGACATGGCTCCTTGGGTTTGTAAACTTTTGAAGATAAATCTGTTTAACTCAATCGACAGTACTATTGTGTTAGGTCACGTTGTAAGTGTGACCGCAGGGAGATTCCCTGGGACCAGATGGGGGTGTGCGTGACTAGAGGATTGCACCATGGTTCTTGGGAGTCACCCATGACCGGATTTTCAAGACGAGCCCCGCCCCGTCAGGCGCCCCGGTTATATACCTTGACATGGTGAAGCGGGCCTGTTGAAGACTCAGTCACGGGTAGATAACAGGGGCTGAAAAACTTACTTTTTATTTATTTTCAATGTTTTTAATAAGACAGGCGATTTGTGGTGTTTTCCTGAAGGGCTCTAAAGCTAGAACGGGGGGGATAGCTTTCCTCAAATTCCGTGAAACTCCGCTAGATGATGCATCGCGTCGAGCACCCTCCCTGGAGGGGCGGGCCCCCAAAGTTTCTGCTGTCCCGGGGTCCACTCAGTTGAGAAGGTCGAGTCCGGAAATTCTCGGTAGATTTGCAACATGAGGCGTCTGGCTTGATTATCGTCGAACAGTTTTCCGGTTCCTTTCCTGATTGAGTACACGGCTGACGTATTGTCTATCATGGCATGGATGTGACACGGCATATTTGCCTCTTGGAGTGCCCATCGGATCGCCATTAGCCCCGGCCAGACCTTCCGCTCGGGTTTATCTTGATGGCTCCCTGAAGGCATGCGCCCACGCTACACACGTGGGTTGCATTTACCGCAGCAGTTTTAGTGGGGAGTTGCATCGGAGAACACGATATTCTTCTGGCTGGTCTCGCATGGGGCGCGGGTTTTGGGGTTCCGCGTTCTCAAGGAACTCGAAGAGGTATTCTTCATTTCGGTTTCTAATGTTGTTTTGCTATGTACATGGGCCCCTCGAAGGTTTAGGGAAAGCCATTGTACATAACCGACTTAAGCGTTCAATGTCATTGTCACTGCCGGTTTATGTGGCGAGCCCACTCGCATAGCTTGTTGAGCTGGCCCCAAAGTTTTCTCGAAGTGTTTCTTTGGGAATTTTCCAAGTGCAGGCCAAAGGGACGGATTTGGGTGGTCGGGGTTTAGTATGGATGTATCGTTTATTTGGCAACCCATTAATCGTAGCCAAGCGATAGCTTGGAGAAGGCGTTCCGGCTCGTGGGTGGCGAGCAACCCTGTATCTAGGTATGCTATCACGTGGTGTCGAGGCGCTCTGCAATAGTGTGCAGTAATGTCTCACTTGTCCTTTTGCATAAGGTATGGTGATAGGGCGTGGCCGATGGGTAAACGTTAAGAATTGGTAGCTTCACCCCGGTAATTGTAGTCCATGGAAATGTGCGGTGCGGTCACTGATTCGAAAATGATAAAATCCACTCTTAAGGTCATTCTTATAGCGTTGCCAGTGGGGGGGGAGTATGGCCCGAAGCCCTGCACCGACTGAGGCAAGGGAAGCCTTTGGGGTCACTATGTATTCAGTCCAAGCCGAGTAATCCATTATTATCTGACGCTGTGGTTAGCCTTCGGGACCAGGAACCACTTAAATGCCTGTACAAAATTTTCCCTCGCCGAAGCAATTCCGTTTGCAAGGAAGTCCGCTACTATTTTATCCATGATCGCGATGGTGGCGTTGATTGATACACGTGGGGAGCGTCGCGAGGGTCGCGGTAGGTCTGCACCTTCTGAAGTTAGGTGGTGGAGCCCCTTTCTGGTTCTTGCTAGTGCCGAGATTAAGGGGCTGGAAAGCGGAATACACACCGAGGTATATTGTAACTTGTTGAGAAATATGTAGTCCCCGTTGCAAGAGGTCACCTGTTGCTTAGTGAAAGGATGAAACCGGACAGGGTGTCATCTCCTTTTTCTTTTGTCCCGTTCGTCGAGATCGTCTTCGTTCCTTGTTCCCTCTCGACCGAAGGCAAAGCGGTCTGCGGGTGGGACGGGCAATGACCTGGGCGACCACATCGTCAATTGTGTCCACCGTGGCGTATACCAGAAGGTCCTGAAGTTCTTGATAATTTTTCTATATGCCACTCCCATCGCGTTTGGGCGTCGTTATCCATTGGGGTGTCGTCCCGAAAGATGATCGCGTTTCCAGATCTAAGAAAGTCCACAGGCGGGGCTAGATTTTCCTCTGCCGATGCCAGGTCGTTCGCCCGGCTGTTGAGGTATCGGCCAGACATCGACGACGGTTGCGGCGCGTGTGGTGAGGCGGGACGTCGCCATCCGACACTTTGCGAAGCACAGAGATATCTATTAGCCCTTTTTCACTACACTTTTAAATCTCTTTTGACTCACTTTCACTGACATTTTGTAAACAAAGTTGATATGGGGCACCGAAAATTTAAAAGGTGTTCCTGGGACCAGATCTTCGAGACAGCGTCCAGGCGCCCGGTCATATGCCGACGTGATAGTGTGCACTCTCAAATTCTGTCTGGTCAATATGTTTGTCAATAGGGTTGGGGACACCAATATCTCCTCTAAAAAACCTCAACTGCAGGGGGATAGTGAGTGTAAAATGTACTTCAGGCCTACCCGGGCTGGCCGTGCGCTGAACTTGAACGATCCTCTTGACCCGCTTGGCCAAGACGACCCTCAGCGTTAAGGACGTTGACCGGGAAAGAATTCACATTCTACCGAGAAGAAAGTATAGAGATAGGCATTTAAACAGTTTGCTCAGCATATTTTTTGTCTCAAAATCTGCGTTTAATCCTTGGCAAAGTTCATAAAGGAAATATTAGGAAGGACATCATGATTCTGTTAGTTTCGCCCGAACTCCAATAAAAAACGATTCAATTATTACATTCGTAGTATAGAGTCTACAAAGTACAAACTAATTTGCTTTGCTGATTTCCAGTGGGAGACTATCATAAAGTGGACTGAACCAGCCTCGTTTGCGCTAACGTCAGCGTCATATGAAACGAATGACGGGAGAGAGGATGCCCCAAAATATATGACGGTCTCGTGACTATATTATAGGCCAGTCTTAAACCGTACCGGTCTGGGGCAGATGTACCGAGGGATCCTCCTAGGACATCAAACACCGAGCTCCGGCATGGAGTAGGGGGTTTGTCCCTTTGGGGCTCCGTCTCGCACACCTCGTAACCTCAAGGGGCCCAACCCAGGTCAGACTGCTGGTATCCCGTCCCGAAGTTGACGTTGTGCCGGTTAACCGAAGCGTCATATGACTTTGCATTGTAAGGGAAAGCGGTTAGCTGCGGTCGGTGGTTGAACGCTCTGCCCTGAAACACAAGTAGGCCTATACCGCTAGTTGGAGCAGATGGAAGGTTCGAGAGCTAGTGTAACGGCTTTGTTCTCCTCGACATCTGCTCGGCAGTCCGGGTTAGTGGAGGAACCTATATGACTGTCAAGGCTACACCTACCTTTCGGATGGGAAGTCAAGCCGTTGGTTCCCTTAGTACTTTTAGAAAGGAGTAGTCTCCATACCGGTACCGGGTTTCCCCTCCTCCCTTTTATTCATCCTTCATCCTCATCTAAGAACACTCATCGTCTCGAATAGCCGTAGTGCATTAATATGAGATTCTAAGCAATACAAAACAAATCCAAATTCCTTCAGAGGGGCTGTAGCAGGTTCGTGAGGACACCCCAAGCTGTGGCTCCACTCGAAGAACTGCCGCTACCACTAAATCTCCACCGGCTACTTCGGTCACTCCCGCCTTCAATCAAGCCACTACTCCGTCTGCTTGCCATAACCTCTTTACTTGTAGCTTTTTTTGGATGAGCGTAGCGAGCGTAGCGAAGATTCCATTTCACTACACTGGAGAAAAAAATCCGGAATGTTTTTTGTTTTTTTTTGTTTTTTCTTTTTTTTGTAGTATTTTTGTCTGTTTGTTAACACGATTCCGGCTAAACCGATACTCCAATTTCGATGAAATTTTATAGAGGTCTTTGAAATCTCTGAACTTAGAAAATGCCACGTTTTTGAGCGCAATCAAAAAATTATTTCTCATTAAAATCGCAGGTTTTACGATTTTTTCGATTTTAAAAAATTTCTTCGACTTAAAACACCTACATGCTTTATCCGATTGCTAAGATTTTTTTACAGAACCTTAATTTTATGAATTAAAATATTCGTTTTGAAATTTGAGCGCAATCGAAAAATTATTTCTTATGAAAATCGCAATTTTTACGATTTTTTAAATTTTTAAACCATTCATTGACTTATAACACCTACATGCTTTATCCGATTGTAATGATTTTTTCACAGAACCTTAATTTTATGAATTAATATATTCGTGTAAAATTTGTGTGCAATCGAATAATTATTCGTTATGAAAATTTCAATATTACGATTTTTTCCTTTTTTAAAATTATTACGATTAATTAAAGAAATTAAAATTTTAAGTAAATTTTTTATTTTATTCAATTTAATTTGAAAAATCTTCAACTTAGTAATGATTTTCTCACAGAACAACAGAAAATCCGCACAACACATGGCAGCTCAATGCACCAATTACGCTCATCCAACAACGCGGCGGGACTTAAGCGTTTTCCTAGTAACATTCACAACCTCGCCACAGGTGATGATGGTTTTAATGAGACAGATCTTGTCCACGGGGTCATAATCTTTAAATTTGATCGAAGCAAACCTTTATATCATTCCAGTATTTTTGTTCTGAATTAGTTTAACAGATTCAATTTTTCCTAAAGTCTTAAACTTCAATCAGTAAGGTGAACACTTATGACTTCTTCCTTAAGTCTACCTTCAAACAGTCTATTTATACAGTAGCACCCAGTTCTGGTCTGCCAAATCCCGTGCGAGGTACTATCCTTTTATAGTCTACGAGTTGCCCATCTACCCTGTGAGGGCGTGCTCCTTGGGCGGCGTCAACCATGAATGTGGGCTCGAGAATATGTTATGAATCCAAAACCATGAGATATTTTCGGTTTGAGACCTTTACTTCAATTGAACTTCTGCGATATCCCCCCCCATTGCTAGAAATAATAAGATTATAGTCAGAAGTCAGCGGTGTCATATTCCAAGCCACCGATGAAAAGTCTACGAAACGTTTCTGGATCAACGTTCTATGCATGCAATTCTTTGCCAAATAATGTATGTTTTTTTACTTTAGTTTGATTAACACTACGGTCTAAAGCCCAGTTACCACTAATTGGTTTAGTTGTAACGGGATAGGGATTACGTGTTAAATTGTATTCGTTTTGGTCTTAAGAAATTGTTAAAACAAAAACAAAATTCTTAAGACGGACCAATCAGACTTCAATAATCCTTACGACTATCAATGAAAAGGATTAATCATATTGACAGGCCACTAAAGCAATCAATCAGGATGTCGGATTTCTTAAAACTAAAAAAAAATTCTTAGGACTAACCTTATCCATGGACGTGTAGCCCTCCCTACATGCTACACATCACATACGTATAGGATATAACTAAACCCTTAACTCCCAAATGAAAAATATTTTACCGAACAAAATCTAATAATGGACAAAAACTATTCTACTTACAATTCTGCAATATCAGCTTAGGAAGTTCCAGCAAACACGAGCCAATGATTTGATAGCAGTTTCCACAGAGACGATAATGCCTGTCATAGAAACTAGAAACGAATCTATGTATTGTCAATAAGGATTATATTGTCATTCAACTGGTCTGTTGGACATGGTAAATAATTCAATAATGAAGGTCAGATTCATTGTGGAATATAGACAACAATATGATATGTACATTTTTTTTAAGTTAATGCAATCTGTTTTGGGATCGTGCATCTGAATTTTTCTTCACTCCCAAGGTAAAATGTATTAACTCCTGACACTTTTTGATAAAATGTACCTAGCACACAGAGCTGCATTTTGAGATAATAAGTCCTGCTTGGCGGGGGGGGGGGAGGGGGGGGGGGGAATTTATTTAGCAACCTAGCGGTGGTCAGAGTCTTCAGAAAAATGGGAGGGTTTACATAGATGTTAAAGATTTAGGAAGAAATTTGGATTGATAACCAACGGTGTGTCAGAACTCAGAATCAATGACGAATCCTTCTATCCTCTACATCGAGCGCTAGCGTGCCGAATAGAAGCCTGCTAAATTATTTCACTGACAAAATTGATACGTCAGCGATTTGAAATAACCAATATGCTGTAGATTATAAGAGTATCTTAACTCAAATTTACTTGCATCGGCTTAATGAAATAAGATCTGCTTTTTATAATCAATTTTAAGTGTTAGCTCACCGCTTGGTAACATCTGGTACGATATATTTAGATGGTTGTTTGGTTGTTTTCCCCCTTCAAGAAATCTTCAAAATGTCACGCTTCCCGAGGCCATACTGAGAGTCTAGCATATTAATTGAATGTCATTGGTCTGTATAAAGGTCCATGTCCAACTCAATGTTAACGTGCTAGGTTTTCCTCAGTCGTTAATGCGAATGCAAGGGATTGAGTCCTCTTAAACAGCCCTCGTACATTCCTTTACAATTTGTCCGATCCGCAACATACCTAGCACTCTGGGCAGGCTTTGCACAAAAAATTGTAATTATTATGTAAACGTGCTATAAGCTTCACATTTCAACATTTCAAATAATTTGTTTCCCACGCAAACTTGAGAAAAGGGCCTAAATTACCTGCTTTGTGTGAGGCATATTTCCAATCATCAGTTACTAAACAAGTAACCACTATTTGGAATGATTTACTACAATTCAGAAATTAAAAAGTTCGCCCCAACCGGGATTCAAACCACGGGTCTCCCGCATTCCAGGCAGGCACTATTTGAAGAAACACTATTTGGAAAATGTGCTCTGATCGCGCCAAAACACATTCTTACTTAGTTTTTGTGCAAACTATAAACCGAGAGGAGTGACAAACGATGGAGTTTCCATTTTCCCAGTGATTCAGACAAAACCTCTTCATTCTGCGTCAAAGCCTGGTTTGCTCGAGCTTATTCATAGAGCAGAGATTTTTTGGCTTTAGAAGGCCAAAGGGGTGGAATTTGTAAGCTGTAAACAACACTCACAGTTGTTGGTCGTTTGGGGGCGAGTAGCATTTTATCGCCGTTTGACATAATCATGTTGTGCTAGCTGTCTTCGAAACCAAGAGGGGACCAGTTTGGTATTTGTTAAGTTTGTGTGCTACATACGCAGGAAGTTCAACGTCGACTATCCCAAGTAGGCCTACGAGGACAGACTATGATGACCTTTCTGTGACCGTCAATTCCCAAGGGTAAGGCCATCGAAACATGACAACCCGGTTCCGGGACAAACAGCTAAAGAACTCGTACCACAAAATATTATTTATTTGTTTAATATTTGTGTCATATTTTAAATTAAAAAAAGCTTTAGCATTATTCACCGTTGCTACAATAATATATTGTAGGCGTATACAATTTTTGAGCTAACATATTACAGTTTCGTTCGTTATGTGTTGTGAGTTTTGTTTGCATGTAGTTAGCTGATTCTTAGTGGCCACCATCCGCTTGACGAGTCCCAGAAGGACGAAACGCTTAACAACTTAAAATTAGCTCCAGTTGTCATCAACAGGTGAAAAGTTTTGTCGTTCCGAGCCCTTCAGGCTGTGCCTTATGTTCTCTGTGCTTTCCCAACCCTTCTCCAATCTAACATTATAAACAACGAGATATGATTTAAGCATTGATTAGTCTAATTTAATTAAAATGCACTCGCTTTTGTATTTTGTTCGTAAATTAAAGGCACGGTTATAATTATTTTTGCTTCAGCAAAAACAATGCCACGTTGAATTAGACTATAATGAAATATGTTGCGTTAATTTTGTTAACATTTGATTTTTATAGCAAGTAAAGAAACCCTTACAAATCACAATTAGCTTTCGAGTTTGTTTGCTAGGTAAATCAATTTGTTCCACGCCTCGTATGTTCGGGACGGTAACAATGAAACATACTTGGTAATTGGATTATAGGGTACAAAGCACGCTGGAATAATTTAAATTAATTTTCGAACAAAAACGCACTCGAAAGTAATTGGATGAGCGAAGCGAGGACTTCTATTTCAATGACCCCCAAAAACATTAGCTCGTTTTTTTTTGTTTTTTTTTCCTGTTTGTTCGCTCTCTACCGGGCAAACGGCATATGCGATCTTGATGAAAATTGGAGTGGACCTTCGAAATCTCTGAAATTAGACCTGCCACGTTTTTGGGTACAATCGAATAATTATTTCTCATGAATGTCGTATTTTTACGATTGTTTTACGATTTTTAAGTGCGATATTTTCGTTACATTTGGGCCGATTCTGACCAAACGGGAGGGCTACAAAGTTCATATTTTACATGGACATTAAGGTTATGGTGATGTACGTTTTGAAAATAAAGTTGAAAAAGTTAGCCAGAATCCATGAAATAAAGGTTTTAATATAAGTTTTTTGAGGTATATAAAAACAATTAACAAGCAACAACAAAGAAACTTGAGAACAACCACCTACAATGCGTTCAAAAATCACTTGCAAAAGTAAAGAGATTCCACGCAAACTAAAAACTTAAAAAAGATCATCCATCAACGCGACTAAAAAAAGCGTTCGCGAGTATCTAACAACTCTGGTATTCCTACCAGTACCTTCTAATGTTTCGAATTACGAGTCAACCGTTGTTTAATTTGTTTTT
The DNA here is from genome assembly GCA_024449915.1 of Sweltsa coloradensis. Classification (NCBI taxonomy): domain Eukaryota; kingdom Metazoa; phylum Arthropoda; class Insecta; order Plecoptera; family Chloroperlidae; genus Sweltsa; species Sweltsa coloradensis. The sequence goes on from JAMZAV010018972.1 coordinate 17,794, forward strand.
CATAGGTAACTGCGTCGAGATCATGTGCTTGCCTCCTCTTATCATGTTTTTAGTTTGTACTGTACAAATATATCGTCACCCGTCACAACATCGAGTCACGTGGTCTCTTATCATGCGGGCAACAACATCCGAGAGACAGAATGTAACTCGACAGGTCAGCCAACGCCTGGATAGAAATAGTTTCTAGAATTCTGTAATCTGTGTCGAAACGCAACACTATATTGTCCAGGTTAGTAAAGGTAAAACAATATTGAACTTAATATTTGGTTGGAAAAAGCGAGGTACAGTTTATTGGGCATTCAATCCAATTTGTGCTAGAGGTACATTTTATTTTATTGTATTTTTATAGTATTTTTCTCGTCAAGCTAAATGCCCATTGTAGGGCACAGTGCCCTCCTTACCATTTAGGGTAGTTGGGAAGGAAATGTCCGAGGGATGTTTAAGAGGACTCAATCCCTTGGATTCGCATTAACGACTGAGGAAAATCTCGGGAAAAAACCTTTAGTTAACCTAGTCTCGACGGGCACATATTATGTATCGGGAGACAGTTTGAAATGACTTCTATTTAACATTATGGTAATCAAACAATTGAAATTTATTATTTTCTAATTAATTTTTATAAGTAAGCATACAGGAGGTAGATACAGATCACTGTACACCTTTACATAGGCCTTTTTGCACTATTATTTTAAATAAATCCAAATAAACTGAAACTAATACGTATCGTTCTTTGCATTAGATGAGGTGCTGGATATGACGGCATTTTGCCAAAGATACTGAAGACTACAATGTGTGTGTTTTTTAAAAAAAAAAGAACTACTGAAAATTACAAAATAAATATGCTTTTTGCAAGAAAAAAATAGCACTGTAATTATGTAATTTTAATTTCTAAACGTGTTTTAGAGCTATACAAAGCGGCATATTTGCAAAATTTTCGCCTTGGGCGATAGAAGAGCAGCTGTGCCTTTGGTCTTTATCCTAGACCCCGCACTAGTTTTGTTAGGGGTTCGTAAGATGAATATATAACGTTCTCTATACCTATAACTAACGATTGTGGTGCTAGGAGGAAGATTACGATGAGACAGGCAACTTTTTTGAAAAGAAGGCGCGACGTGTCCAGTTAGGCCTAGAGATCTTATACAGAAAATTAAAAGTGAAAACCGTTACTAGACTGTATTATTATTTTATTATCTTTTTGGGGTGTGTGGGGGGTGGGGCAAAATTAATTGCCTAGGGGGGCTCACTACCTAAACACGGCCCCGGTTATAATTGACAAGCAAAGCTTGTATTTTCTTCTTCCCTCACGTTCTACCATTGAGTTTAGAATATATTTCTTTTTTCTAGGGTGACATGACGTAACACATCTCACTTTATGAACCGTATAGTGAATAGTAATAGTACATGTTTTTTTAAATTTTAAAACCATAGAAAAATATATACAGGCTAGGCAAGCAACGGATGAAAAAAAAAAAATTATTACGCCCACATGTAGCTTTCCGCCCCCCCCCTCTCCCCCAGAGCCCATTGAATAGATATTGCATGCACAATTTGTTAGTTTGGGGGAAAATGAAGAATTCGCCTGAAGATGCCCCTAAATAAACCTTTCAGTCAATCGTGCCCTCAGGGCTTTCCCAGTGACGGGAACCGAACGCAAAACCCCTTCCCACTCCAAATACTTAGTTATGTGGCATGTCCGAGTTCTTATCTCGTATCGGGAATAGAATCCAGAACCTTCTCACAACTTTTAGTTCTGTGGCATATCCGGGTTCTTATTTTGTATCGGGAATCGAACCCAAAACTCTCTGTCCCCACACTCTTAGTAGTGGCATCTCCGTTTTTCTTATCTCGTATGGTGTACGTGGTCTAGTAGTACATGCGCGTAGCCCCTAACCTAGCAGGTGAGTTTTGACGTCAGGCTATCTTGCTGACGCATATCATCACTCTTCGCTCCCTGGCCTGGCCCCGGTCAGTTGGCTGGTAGACGAGCACTGATCAGGTCGCATATTTTCAGCAAGGTAAGGGAGCCATTGTTGCATGCTATCACATCATTCACTCTAGCCATAATATGCAGTAAGTTTTCATTTTTATGTTGTTTTCCTTTTAATATTTTGCTTATCTATTCATTTGCATCAAGCGTAGTTTAATTTACTATTTCAAGCTTCATTTTCCGCCCCATTTTACTTCAATGACGCCGCAAGGCGTTCTTTAGTTTCTGCTTTGAACAACCTTCCAAATAGCTCTATAGGCCTACGCTGTGAGTTTCAAATTTTCTTTGCATTTTCCTTCAATATAGTTCAGTGTTCACCATTTCCCAAAGTCGTGTTTCAATTTATTTTGAACAATTTAGTGCCCGATTTGACGTTGGTGGATCCCAATGATTGGATGTTTGTTTCCTTT
>JAMZAV010018974.1:0-14551 GCA_024449915.1 Sweltsa coloradensis
GTAACCTCTCACATAAATTTGACCTTTCCTTCTGTGTCGTTGGTTCTGTAACCTCTTCAGATGATGTAACCAAATACCCTGTTTCTTGGTTAGAAGATGTATCCCACTTTGACCCAAAATGTTTCTTCGTATTATGATTGTACATGTTCATATTTTTCTGTGGAGAACGTCTCGGTGAAATATTTTCTGAATGCATCTCTTCAAAAGATCGTGACAGTTCGTCAGACTTCTGTTTGGTGGGCTGAACAGCTGAAGGCCTTGGCATGGAACTAGGATTGCTGGGCTTTGCCAATGAACTGAAACTTGTTGATTCTGTAACCTTATTTGATGGTACAGTATACCCTAAGCCTGATTCTATATGGGTAGAAGAAGATTTAGTAGCCTTACTATTAGGGTTTGGCCCAAGATTTTTCTTCATATTATGAATATTCATATTTTTCCGTGGAGAACGTCTCGGTAAAATGTTTTCTGAATGGATCTCATTCTCATCAAAAGATCGTGACAATTCGTAAGATTTCTTCTTGGTGGGAGTAGTTGAATTAAAATGATCATTTGTGGGCTGTGACCATGAACTGAAGTTTGACAGCGAAACACTGTGTGATTCCGCTATTTTACCTGACGGTGCAGCCAAATATCCTGAACTTGACTCATTGGAAAATGTGCTAGGTCTAGGAGGGTCCGGCAATTTAACAAGACTTTGGTCATTAAATTCCTCCTCATCTGATTCAGGTTGCATCTGCTGCTGTGGTTTTTTTCATTTTTACCATAACTGTCCGTCTATTCTTCCTTATGCCTGCTACATCATCTTCAGAGACAAAATCTGATGTCACTTGTGAAAGCTTCCATTTCTGGCGGGCTTCAATGAATGATGCTGTGAAAGAAAAAAATATTCTATATTGAACACTTACCAAAAATTAGGCCCCTATACCACATCTATAACGAGCACCGCCACCGAGTCAAGACTAGGGATGAGATTTAAACATTTAGTTGAGGGTAAGAGCCTAAGAGGTTAATAAATTGATCTCACTGTTAGTATCGTCAGTAAGATTACAAAGTATATACATGCAGAATGGTGGAATGTGCTTTAAATTTTAGAAAATATCAAGTAGGATGGAGGTACCACTGTATATTATTTTTTATGAGCCACATATATAGAAACAATCAACAAAGAAATGAATTTGGAATTAGGCATAAGTAACAAATTAAAAGATCCATAGAAAGGTGCCAAGCCTAATTCCAAATTCATATTTATTTGTTGATTGTTTCTATATATTATGTGGCTCATAAAAAATAATATACAGTGGTAACTCCATCCTACTTGATATTTTCTAAAATTTAAAGCACATTACATTACATGTATAGTACGGTACCTACTTTGTATCAATCAATTATGATTTTATAACAAGCAATGGATGAGATGAATAAAATATAATAATTACAGTAGGTAGTAGGGATGGGACGTTTAAACGTTTAGTAAAAAAAATTATATATATATGTAGTATCGGGTTTTGGGGTTTTCGTCCACGTGTAGTGTTTGTTAGGTGGTGGTACATACCTTTTAAAACAACGTTTCGCTGGATAATCCTCCAGCATCTTCAGGTTATGACAGGACCGGGCTTGCCTCTCTGCTTCCTCGTCGCTGGGCGGGCTCGGACTGTATCGTTCTCTCTGTGGGTGCGCGCGCAGTCAGTTTGCACGGACTGGTTTGGCTGTGTTGCGTCATTGTTGTCATCGTGTTTCTTCTTCCTGCTTCTTGTGATGGGTCCGGAAAATATATTTTCAACCGACCCCGGTGACGCAACGTTTTCCCCGTGTTGAGGTATGTTTGTTTGTCTTGTTGGATTGTCACTGGCACGTGTTTCTTGATTGGGCAGAACTGGTATCCAAGATGACGGAAGACTACGACTATTATTTTGTTTGTTTAAGCTCTCAGGTCTCTTTTCAATCTCAATCGCTTCTCTAATTATTCTTGGTTGAAGATATTCAATGCTCGCCAACACTTGCTGTCAAAATCTATCGCGTGTCCAAGTTGTTTGACGTGTTGTGATAAGGCTGAGTTGTTATCTCCTTTCGAGACGGCTAATCGGTGTTCGGCTAAACGTGATGTTATTCTCCGACCGGTCTGGCCTACATATGTCGATTCACATTCTCCACAAGGTATCACGTAAACTCCGTGACTTTCAAAAGGAATGCTTTCTTTGACTTTTCTTATCATCGAGTTTATTTTTCGGTCTGTGTTGAAAACTGTTCTTATGTTTTCTTTTCTCAATAATCTGCAGATGTGATCAGTAGTCCCCTTAACGTAGGGCAAGAACGCTGTGGATAGAGGTTTCTCTAACTCATCTTCTGTTTTTTGCTTAGGGACATGGCTCATCGCTTTAGCTATACACCTGTGTGAAAACCCATTGGATTGCAGAGCTTGGCGAAGTATACGTGTTTCTTGTTGTATGTTAGTCTCGTCAGCCAATCTTTTCGATCGTATAGCCAAAGTTTTAGCTACCGCGTCTAACTGTGATGGATGGTGGTGGGATGAAGCATTGAGATACCTGTTTGTGTGCGTGGGCTTTCTGTAAACTGTGTGCCCTAGAGTACCGTCTATGTGCTTCGTTACATCTAGGAACATCTAGGAAAGCCAGACTGTCATTTTCCTATACTTCCATGGTAAACTTTATGTTAAGGTGTTGGCTGTTGAGGAAGTTGAGAAAAATGTATAAATCTTCCTTGCTGTGTTGCCATACGGCATAAATGTCGTCTATGTACCTGTACCACACTAGAGGTTTCAGGGGAGCTGACTTCAGAGCTTTGACTTCCAAGTCGACCAGTCTTTATGGTCGACTTGGGAGTCAAGGCTCTGAAGTCAGCTCCCCTGAAACCTCTAGTGTGGTACAGGTACATAGACGACATTTATGCCGTATGGCAACACAGCAAGGAAGATTTATACATTTTTCTCAACTTCCTCAACAGCCAACACCCTAACATAAAGTTTACCATGGAAGTAGAGGGAAAATGACAGTCTGGCTTTCCTAGATGTTCCTAGATGTAACGAAGCACATAGACGGTACTCTAGGGCACACAGTTTACAGAAAGCCCACGCACACAAACAGGTATCTCAATGCTTCATCCCACCACCATCCATCACAGTTAGACGCGGTAGCTAAAACTTTGGCTATACGATCGAAAAGATTGGCTGACGAGACTAACATACAACAAGAAACACGTATACTTCGCCAAGCTCTGCAATCCAATGGGTTTTCACACAGGTGTATAGCTAAAGCGATGAGCCATGTCCCTAAGCAAAAAACAGAAGATGAGTTAGAGAAACCTCTATCCACAGCGTTCTTGCCCTACGTTAAGGGGACTACTGATCACATCTGCAGATTATTGAGAAAAGAAAACATAAGAACAGTTTTCAACACAGACCGAAAAATAAACTCGATGATAAGAAAAGTCAAAGAAAGCATTCCTTTTGAAAGTCACGGAGTTTACGTGATACCTTGTGGAGAATGTGAATCGACATATGTAGGCCAGACCGGTCGGAGAATAACATCACGTTTAGCCGAACACCGATTAGCCGTCTCGAAAGGAGATAACAACTCAGCCTTATCACAACACGTCAAACAACTTGGACACGCGATAGATTTTGACAGCAAGTGTTGGCGAGCATTGAATATCTTCAACCAAGAATAATTAGAGAAGCGATTGAGATTGAAAAGAGACCTGAGAGCTTAAACAAACAAAATAATAGTCGTAGTCTTCCGTCATCTTGGATACCAGTTCTGCCCAATCAAGAAACACGTGCCAGTGACAATCCAACAAGACAAACAAACATACCTCAACACGGGGAAAACGTTGCGTCACCGGGGTCGGTTGAAAATATATTTTCCGGACCCATCACAAGAAGCAGGAAGAAGAAACACGATGACAACAATGACGCAACACAGCCAAACCAGTCCGTGCAAACTGACTGCGCGCGCACCCACAGAGAGAACGATACAGTCCGAGCCCGCCCAGCGACGAGGAAGCAGAGAGGCAAGCCCGGTCCTGTCATAACCTGAAGATGCTGGAGGATTATCCAGCGAAACGTTGTTTTAAAAGGTATGTACCACCACCTAACAAACACTACACGTGGACGAAAACCCCAAAACCTGATACTACATCAGAATCGGTCTACGAAAACCTTCGTCATAACACATATATATATATATATATATATATATATATAATTTTGTTCTTTTGGAGCCTACACAAACACGGGCTAACAGATTAGGTCGATAATTTTCTAAAAGTGCTTAATTTTGGTGGAGGTGCCGGGTCCCAGGCTGTATTAAGACATCTTGTCTGTTACACATGGTGGAAGTGCCGGGTCATCTTACGCAAGAGTGAGAATAAAACCGTTGTTAATTATTCGTCGGCCGGTCATAAGTACAAAATTGTCTTGTAAAACCTAGGCCTCTACCTACCTAAATTTATAAAAAAAAATAGGGCTTATTACGTGTAAACGTTTAAACGCGATTAGTTCAAGGGGTTAAACGTTTACGAAATTAAACGCTTTTTCCCATCCCTAGTAGGTACCGTAGGCCTAGCCTAGGCCTATTCAAATAGCTGGGTAAACTTCATTATTTTTAGGCCAATGGATATCCATTGTATGAAAAAAATAATTAGAGATTGTTATCAAAAACTTAAAAAATATATTGAATAGGTATTAGGGCATGAATAACTATCATTATTTATATATTTAACAAAGAACAGACCTCATTGGCAATTGGTAGGCAAGAGAGAAAAAAAACAGCGGCACACGCGGGCTTTTGTTCGTGCAGGATTGGGAAAACTGCTGGCCAGCAGATAGAGGTAGGGCTACCCCTAACCTAGAGACCAACTGAATACAACTCTTATCGCTACTCATCAGCTATTATACATATTTGCAGTTACAAAAAATGTTTACACAGAACAGTAGTCAGTTAGTGAAACTTTTAAAACAAAATGTAGGCCTACATTTCCAAAAGAAGGCATGATCGTAATTTGGAATCGTTTATATGTAGGGCCTAATAATGGTATTGTGTCCTACATAGTTTGTCTTGTTGTTCAGGGGTGAAAATCAGCTGAGACATGTGTTAAATTTCCTTATAAGAAATAAAATGATTGAGCAACCAGTCAGCACCAAAAAATGCACTTAGTGTTTTTCCCTTCGTTCATTTTAGACTGATTTTTCACACGTGAACATCATTACTAGGGGTGGGCGAACTTTCAAAAACTCGAGCCCGAGCCGAGCTTCTTGAAATTACACCAAAAACTGATTTTATACATCGTTCGCGTAAAAGAACAACTAAGCAGCGATTGCCATGTTGGATATTTCTAACTGCTGATTTTCCAACGCCTTAAAAGTTCTCGGTTGTCATGCCGTGAAAATCCACGACGAAGCCTATCTGTTAGAAGGTCTGGTCGTCTTGATTTGCTCGAATCGTTTTTTTTTGGCATGGCATTAAAGGACTTTTTCTTTTTTGCAACGAAATTGAATGAAATATTTATTCTTATTTTCGAAATAGTATACACAAATAACAATAATAACTCAAGTCATTTACCAAAACCCTAGGTTGGGAACGCGTCCGTTACGCTCCGCCGTCCGCATGTGGGCGGGGCCTACCACACTCAGCGCGCGTTTCCCTACTGTGTGGTCGAATTCTGTTTGCACAATCATAGCTCCTGTCAAAGTTTCCCTACCTATGCTAAGTCCGTACTTTTCTTGTTGTTTTTGTTAATAACTAATATCATTCAGTGACAGCAGTGGATGATGACGTAAAGGAGGATCCTGATACTACACATGACTGAATACAGGTAGGACTGTCTATGATCAGCAAACAGAATGCAATAATAATGGCATTTCTTAAAAAAATTGATGAGTGCATTATATTTAAATAATACCAAATAAGGGTAACGGCTAACTAATAGATATTTAACTTTATTAATAATATTCCCAGTTGTAGGCATTTTTTCGTGTTCCCGTGTTCGTAGCCCTGTCTATGTCTAGGCTAGTATAAAGAAGACTCGTTACCAATATAATAATGGATTGGTAAAAGTTCAGGCTCGAGTTCCCAGAGTTCAAAAATTTTTGGTTGCAAAAGTCGAGTTTCAGCTCGAAAGTCCACAAACCCAGTTTTCGCCCACACCCCTATTAGTATTAGTAGTTTTAGGGCGCTTTAACAGCTTAAGACATTTTAGCGTAAGTTCATTAGGGCCATACTAATATCGACATGATGCGGCATCCTATTTTTTTTAATTTTCGATAAACAACCTAGTACCCATTTAGGTTAACGTACCTATAGGTTTACCAAGCAGTTTGAATTGTGCAATAATCCCAAATCAGATGGTCCAAATTCACAGGGCAATAATGTGTGTTCAACCGGCACGGTTTTATAAGTTTGTCAGTGAGTAAATTCTTTTTGGTGGCCACCATGCTGTTAAATCAGGTACTGGGACCGGTACCGTAGCCCTGATCCAAGATTGTGATATAATTGCACTGGTATCTTCATTTGGCAAATATCATGCAGTACATTTAACTTTAAAGCCTACAATCAAATGGACTGTTTTAGGAAAATTAGGAAAGAAAATACTTTTTATGAAAGAGTGTGAAGGAAGTAGTGAACTACCACAAAGAAAGACTAGGCTCTACTGTAAAATATGTTTTACAATTTGAATTAGTAACTCTTCAAGTCGGGCCTTAGGCTTATTGTGATTTAGTTCACAAATTAGCTTAATGTTGAACCTTCAACCTAACAGAACTAGTTTGGAGGGGGGGGAGAAAGGGGTATTTTTAATTGAGTTTTAAAATAATCAAATAATTTAAATAATTTTGCAACATTAGTTAAAAATCGTTTAGGGGACCTCTGCCAGGGCTCCAGGCCCCCGTTAACAAGATTTAAAAAGAGATAATTACGGGGGCGCCAACCTCTCTAGCCTAGGTGCGTATCCTATTCAAATAATTTTATAACAATAAAAGCAAGCAAAAACAGAAACAGTGTATATTTTGGACACACGCAACCAGAATAGTTACTAGTAGGTATGCCTACTAGTTCCCACCAACTATTTAAAATTTTCTAAAATTTAGCCTATAAACAGGTTCACCACAGTTATTGGCAATTAGTATTTTCCTATGAGAGGGGGGGGGGGTGATGTGGGTGTGGGGGGGTGGAGGGGCAATTAATCTAATTGATTTCTGTTGTGTAAAGTTGAAAACTGTGCATAACTTTCCATCATTTCAGTCAGGTAATTTTTGGTAAGCTTCTTGCAATATCTGGTCTACGCCAGCCGCTATCGTACATCGTTTTTTGACATTGTCATACTTTTCATAGATTCAAAATCGATGACAACACAGGCACTGTGTACAATTCATGATATCTTTAAATCACGCTTCCCAAGTACTAACCATGGCAATGGTGACAGTGGCGGTATCTAGGACATAATCATGGGGGGGGCGATTTGCTGTGCATGTAACAGTCGTGGGAAAGGGACTAATAAGCGCGGAATATGCAGCGGGGGTATGGGTGGGCGGAGCCGCCCCATTAATGGCGCCCGCAGGCGAAAATTTTGAACAATCAGGTTTTAGAGTGCATTTGGTGGCGTTTTTAGGAAAAAAAGTGGTGGGCGGAATGCAATACGGAACAATGTTAGTTTTGGTGTGCAGCGAATTTGTTTTGTCGTCATGTCGAGCTATCAATTTACAGCATTGGCCTATTATTGCAACTTATTATAACGTTTTGATCTTATTTTCAATTCCTCATTTTCATTTATTTTTAAACGTCTTCCTATTTAGTTTAAAAACACGATTCACATAGGAGGACAACATAATAACTCGAAGTACATCTGATGCAGACAACATTTCAGAGGCAAACTTGACTTATTCTGACAACACTAAAGGAAATTTGATTTTTATTTGGAGTTTTAAATAATAGCGCCGCAGGCGAAAATTGTGAAAATCAGGTTTTTTATAGAGTGCATTGTGCAGTGCACAATAAAATAATAAATCATTTATTTTTTATTTTTTATTTTTTAATAGAATCATGGGGGGGGTGCGATACGCCCCACGCCCCCCCCCCTTATCCGGCCACTGTGCTGGAGTACTGTTGAATACATATATTGACAATAACAAATTACGACGGCATCAACAAGACCACACAACTTGTTAGCGGTGTGTCCACTTGAACTTGAATAGTGGCATTTCATCGACATGTACTGTGGATCTTTAACATTTTCTATCAAGGGCCCTTTTCATGTCTTTTGGAATACTGATACTTAGGCCTAACATCACTTGTAGTTGTAGCATGCTTAGACATTGCCTAGAGGACAAGACACTGTGAATTCTATGTGAATTATATAAATATGTATCAGCCTGATGTTACAGAGAGATACGGTGCTCACCGTAAATTTTACCAAAGTTTTCGACAAAGTTTTTAAAAAGATCCTTGTGCATAGGAACTATGCACTTCATGATATTCAGACACTTGCTAAAGATTCTTGTTGCTACATGCACCACCATAAAGTACAATGTACCTGTGTCATTTTATGCTGTTTGAAAAAGATTTCTAAAAACCAAAGGACCTTGTGTGAGTACGCAACTGCCTAAGTTCGTTTTCTGTAAATCGACTTATTCAACTAACGATTACGGGGCCTGCGAGCAAACTCGCTGGGATCAATATCTTTGGAAAAGACAGTAAATACTTGGAAGCCTCATGAATAGGGCTAGGGATTCTTATGGCATTTAAATATTTTTATAAAGTTTTCTCTAACTATGCCATGATCAATTCCTTCCACGAATTGTATCCGAAGTTAGTGATCTCAAATATATGGTTTTTTAATCAAATATTTTGCATATTTGGTTATATTTGGTTAATAAATACATATTTCTCTTATCCGTTGCCATACTCACATATTTAATAAACACAAAAAATCCACTATCTTTACTTTAATAAATCAAGAACTGTTTTCAACCATTTTCAAAATCATAAACTAAAACTTGGTGCTGTCTAAAAATATTGGGTACAATAAAACTGTTCAAATAAGTGGCTATTCTAAAGGTGATGGACACCTAGCCCCAACGAGGGAAGAGTTTTCGTTGTCGATATTGATAATTTTAAGTTTGCAACACCGTGTACATCCTGTGACGTAGAGCAAAAGTTTCGCAATACAAAATGTGCTCGCCGAAACAGACATTCAATTAAATTTTTGACACATTTAGGAAAATGTGGATTGTGGTACACCTGCAATGGGGGTATAGTCCAAGGTGGTCTTAACAAAAGTGACATTGTTACAAACTGCTAGAATATAGTCCAGCAACAATAATAATTGTTTTAGTGCCACCTTATTTTTTCTTTCTGGTAGTATGTTTGGCACCTGACATGATTTGATATTTATGCTCATATTGTGCTTGGGAAACTGATGGTACGTAAACAATATTTGTTTGGAGCACTTTATTTTTTTATTTTCTAATCAAAGATTTTTGTATTTTTAGCAAATATAAAAATACATATTTTGACTGTTTTTAAGCACATAAAAATCCGAGCCCATACTCATGAACATTAGACTTGACAACTTGTAGGGGACCTGCCATTTATCCACAAGTCTTGTACAAGTTTACGGGTGACACCCAAGCATACAAGTGCTATAGTCCAATGGGTATGCTGTTACCATAATCAAAATCATGTATGTTTTCTACATGTTGTGCTACATGATATTTATCATCAATGTGGATTTATGACAATCTGCATGGTTCTTTGCATGGTGTAAAAAAAGAAAAAAAAGGAACTCAAGTTGTGAAAAGCAAACTCTGGTTCTCAATATATTCTCCTTCTACCTACATCTTAGTACATGAACTTCCCTTCCCAAATGCCTTTAGTTTTGACATAACAAAGGACTTAGCTGGTGCATCGCATATCAAGGCATGCATTTTTACATTAAAGTGTTCACGTTTTAAATTGTATACCATGGAAATCAGTCATTCCTTCATCCACAAAGCGTTTTAAAACACATTAGCATCAGATGGCTTAACCATAGTCCATGAAAATGCCAATATGAACACTCCCGATTCTGGAAATGAAGAAACGTGGCATAAAATCGGTCTACAGTTGACTTGAGGAACTAGTAGAGATTGGCAACCCATCAATACTACCGCAAATCTATCACAGAAGTGAATCACTTATTTAAATCAAAGATTCAATAATATTAAATAATTCCATACACTTAAGCCAAACATGGTAATGAATGCCCGGAGGGCATTATCACTTAGCTCTGTTATTGTTGGTGTGCGTTCCATAAGTTTCGTGGCATCTTTGCGCTAGGTTTTTGATGCATGGATGTTGTCTTAAAATGCTTACATAGTCCCCTAATGCATTTAGTGGAACATATATAGTATAAGGCCCATGCAGCAGATCACGCCAGAGAAATCTGTAGGCCTAGGGCTATGGACGCTCCTGATTTTCTTCTAGGCTAGGCCTGAAGCCTAAGGCCTAGGTCCAGACCCTTTGTCTTCGAAAGAGAGGACATGGCGTAGGAGGCCTGACCCTGGACCAAGGCTAGGCCTAGGCTCAAACACACTATCTGACCAGGCGAGACAGGCAGAACCTGGGCTATTAGGCCTCAGTCATTATCTTGATGTTGATAGCTAGGCCTAGGGCTTCGTCGGCCTAGGGCTAGGGACTTTGATACGAATATTGCTAGGCCAGGCCGCCAAACCGTTCGCGTCTTGTCAAAACATGCAGACAATTCTTTTGCACGTCCTTTGCTAAGATTCTGATTGAATGGCGAGTAGCTTTAATTCCTTAGTGTTTTTGCTCGAATTTGGCATTGGCTTACCTCATCTTCCACAACTTACCTTGACTCCAAAGATTAGGATGAAACTGAGCACAACTGCAGCCCAGAAAGAGACGACGCTGTTCGACGTGTTGAAAGAAACTTGAAGCTTGTACGTGACTCTAGATCACTCTTCACAGTCCACCACCGTGGAGCGCAGGCCCACCGCTTGTGACGCGACACGGCGAACTTTTACCACTTGCGTATTAAAGAATGCTGTGAATGACGTCAACGTACCGCCAATGTTTAAAAAATATTACAAACTTACAAAGATGTAAAAAGCAAACATGATATAGAATCCTTTCAATTCATCACTTACTTTACTGTGTCAGCATTTAAATAACTTGAGACTGTCCATGGACCATTAGAAAAATATATACAAATTTGAGGTATTGCAAGTTATAAACAAACATCATACTGATATCTAAGAAATATTCTCACGTAACTACTACAATTATTTTGCTAAAAATAAGTTAAATTCAAATATTGTAATAGGTACGACAAAATTAAGTTGAGAATTGAAAAAACATAACATTCTACAGACATTCTGCCCTTAATTTTGGACATCCTATAGTTTGAATGCTGTATGACTATAAAGGGAGAAGTCCCATTTTGTTGTTTGTAGGTATTGCTTTTTGGACAGAAAAAGGTGTTGAAGAAAGTTAGCCAGAATCCTAGAAGCAAGGTTTTAATATGAGTTTTTTTAGGTTTATAATACATATTAAGAGTAACGTAATTTGCACATGAACACAATCACCTACAATGCTTTCCAAAGCACTTGTCAAAGTAAAAGTGGTCCCACGCCACCTAAAAACTTTTTTACCTCATAGGCCCTCCAAACGCGGCGGGACCTTTAGCGTTTTCCTAGTTTTAGGGGTGGAATATTGGGCTGCCTTACTCGGCGAGTATGGGCGAGTCTTGAGGTACATCTAAATGTGGTCCAAGTTTCAGTAGTTTCTAAGATGTACCGTTTCTCTGTAGGGCTCTTTATTCCTTTCGGCTCAGATCACTAGCTAGCTAGCCACCCACCCAGCCAGCCGGAATATTTTCGTCGATTTTTCGCACATTTTTTAACACAGAACGGGTTATTGGACCGGGCTGATTTTTTTCTGGTATGTCATGGACCACATAATCAGGCTCGATATAACAGAGTTTCACAGATTGCTAAATCTTTCGGGACGGCGTGTGCAGATATCTGAAAACCACCCACTCGGGTAGGGTAAACAAGGTCGAGTTATGTCATCATCGCCTTCTAGGCTAGCTTCGCGTGCGCTTGGCGGGGGGCGAACGACGTCGCCCTAGTATAACAAATAAAGTACTATTCTTCTCTACTCATGGGCACTTTTGCTAGGGGGCTATAGAATAAAACATTAATGCTTACTTGTTGAGCCCTAGTCCGAATATAGTAGGTCCTAACATATTTTAGCCTATAGTCCTAGTCTTTAAATATTTTGTTATTTTCATCATGCCATTGACCTAAATTTATAATATAACTACCATCATAGACGCCTATACCGTTACTCAGCCACTCTTCACGTGTACCCTCTCACAAACATAAAGATTTGAGTTTTGATATATTTCACTTCATAATGTCAAACTTGGAACATAAAAGCTAGATATGCCTACTCACTTGATAGCAGAGGAATATCCCAGGGACGTTGATTGTCTCTCTACGTCCCCACGCATCCACAACCTTAAATGCTAGCTGGTGTTTCTGTCGCGTCCAGGGGGGGGGGGGGGGGGATCTTTCCTCTTGCTTCAGCGGAGAAGATTTATGAGCAAAGTTTATAGATGGCGGATGTAACTCGACTGAGGCAAATTAGGTCGCATACCTACAACAATGAAGAAATGTGTTTATCCAACAGACATACTTCTCAAAACACACATTAGTTTTAGTGTACAATCACCACCCAAGACACTGGCGAAAAACAGACGAGGAAAGTCAACTGAATACAGATGAGTCTTACAAGAGTACGAACCGGCGATGATTTGATGTCGGCGCATTCTTCCTGCAGTCATACATTCATGTACTACATGTGCTACAACTTTGCTTACTGATAATTAAGGACATCCTGTATCACGACGCCTCATATCGATTTTCAATATTTATCATATTTTTTCATAGATCAATCAGACATGCGTAGTTTTTGGGTGTTTTGACCATTTTGACCGATTCTAAATTCTAGAAAATTGAATAATTTTGTTTATTTTCTATGATCAAAATTGAAATGTTGATATGATAGACGCTGGCTTCATAATTAGTTTTCAAAACACAATTATGTAAATCACAAATCAATGCGCCTAAATTGGTGTTAAGACATTCTGTAACCGCATTAAATGAGCATCGCCGGCCGACCTCCTCGTTAATAGCCCTATACATTTTCAAAACTGATTATCCTTGGAACTTTCCATTTAAAATGAACCAAACCTTTTGTAATACGAATACAGAAATTAAAACTATCCTGACTGGGACAGATTTGTTATTTCTGGATATGGTGTTTGAAGATGATACAAATACACCTACGAAGTGTTTCCAATTACAATGAAATTGAGAAATTAAGTCAACCTGTCATAAAGGCACTAAATCCACAAATAAAATTGCCCCGTTAACAAATTATTCCTGCTAAACCATTATTATTTAATGCGTTCAAGATGTCGCACTACGGCCGACCTGTTTATGTATTCCTACAGGTATAGCCTCACAAGTCTGTGTTCGTCTGTGGTCCAGGGGCGGAGCTCGGTGGGTGCGCCCCTCCTGTGCCAAACTGGAAGGGTGCCTTAACCCCCCTGCCCCCCCCCGGTTCCCTACTCACTCGCTCTTGATGATCAAGTTATATATTAAGATATAACAGAAGTATTATAATCAACACAACATTTTAATAACATTGATACATGAAAATTAATTAAAATAGTATTACACATATTTGTTTGATATATTTAGTGTAATATAGTACACAGTCAAACGAAGTGGTATACCAGTATCCCATGGTACACAGTACACACACAGTTGGTATTGTGCTGTGGCCATCACAAAACTAAGTGACCTTAAAACATCCAAAACCGTCATTCCACATCTGGAGAGAAGCATGACGATCTCTTCAGGCTTGATCGTTGGAGTGAGGGTCCAACCCTGATATCTCCACCATCACAGTCACACAAAATGGAGCTTAGTGGCGACACTATTGAAATCACATTCTCCTGGACGTGCTGGATGATACAATTAGTATACCATTCCTTATGCTATACAACCCTCCACAAAACATACCCTGCCCTCGAAACCATCAACGGTTCGAGGAACACATCATCGTTTGGCGATTTCATGCTGCTCCGCATAAGATTGGGACTATTAAGTCGACCACTCGTTGGACACTTAGCATAATTGGTCTACTGAACCACCTTCTTCCTGCTCGATGGTGACCCCGGCCAAGGACAACACGGGCCACTATTCTCTCCACTCCGATACACTTCCCGACCAGATCTTGGTCATAGGGCCCACTCTATCAATTATTGCGGATGACCTAAACAGAAAATCTCGATTGCCCCTCAGGGTTGGTCCATAAGGTGATAAAAATCAGCCCATCAAGAGCAGCTTCAAAAATGAGTCAGTATACCCTACCTGAGGTGGAACTTCCGAACGGCAAAATGGAATAGAACCTTCACAAAACACCATGGAAATCTGGCCTCCACCACCCACCTCTCAGGCACCACAATC
>JAMZAV010018975.1:0-13165 GCA_024449915.1 Sweltsa coloradensis
TGTTTTTAAAAAATCCCCCCGGCCCCAAATTTTCGGGAAAAACCCGGGTTTTTAATTTTTCCCCCAAAAACCCCAAAAAAAAGGGGTTTTTCCTGGTCCCGGAATTTTTTTAAAACCCCCCAAAAATTTTTTTTTTCCGGGGAAAAGGGGTTTTTTTAAAAATGGGGGGGCCCCCCCTTGAAAGCCCCCTTTTTCCCACCCCCCCCCGGGGGGGTTTCTCCCAAAAAGGGTTTTTGCCCTTTTTAAAAAACCCCTTTTGGCCCTTTTTTTTTTTTTCCTTCGTTTGGGTTCAAAAACCTTTTTTTTCTGGTTGGGAAAAACCCTTTCCTTTTTGTTTTTTTTGGTAATTTTTTTTTTTTTTTCCAAAAACCTTTGGGGGGGGTTTTTTTTTTAGCTGGTTTTTTTTTTTTTTTTATTCGTTTATTTTTTTTTTTTTTTTTTTTCCTAAATTTTTTTTTTTTTTTTTTTTTTTTTTTTTTTCCCCTTAAAAAAAAAATTTTTTTTGTTTTTTCCCAAACTTTCCAAAACTTTTTTTTACCTCTTTTTTTCCCCCTTTTTTATTTTTATTACCCCCTTTATTTTTTTTTTACCCCTTTTTTTTAAAAAATGGAAAACAAAAAAACATTTTTTTTTTTTTAGAAAAAATTTTTCAAAAAGCAATTTTTTTTTTTCCCCGGGAAAAACTTCAAACCCTTTTTTTCCCCGAAAAAAATTTTTTTTTTTCCCCGGGTTTTCCCAAATGTTCCAATTTTTTGATCCCCTCCAAAATGGGGGGTTTCCCCCTTTTTTTTTCCAAAAATCTTTTTTTTTTTCTGTTTTGGGGTCAACCCCCCCTTTTTCCTTTTCCCCCCCCTTCCCAACCCTTTTGGGGTTTTTCCCCCCTTTGTTTTTACCCTGTAAAGAAGAATTAGTAGTAAAAAAACGTTTTTTATCGTAATGGGCCCCCCCCCTAACCCCCCTTTGGAATGAAATCTTTGTAAGTTTTTTTTTCCCTGAAAAAAACTTCTTGGGAAGTGTAAATCCAATGATAGCCAGTAGCAAGGTTTTTTTTTTTTTCCAAGAATCTCTCTTTTTTGAACCTTGGAAATCCCTTGGGGAGAATTTCTACGGGTTGAAGTCCCCCCCCTCCACCTATAAGAAGCGTGGTGGGTGTTTTTTCCTTTTTGGGGCCAGAATAAAAGGTTTTTTTGGTTTTTTTAAAAAGTCATTTTTCACAAGCTGGTTTTTTTAAGAAAACCCCTGGTTTTTGCATGCCGCGCTGGTGGTTCTTACCAACGCAAAAAACATGAACGATAGGCCCTTTTTTGAAGGAAATCCCATTGGTAACTAAAGTTTTAAGTTTCATCCTGGTCGCGGCCCTTTACCTCGAAAATGATTGGTATACCTAGGCCATGTTGATTTTCCCCCTCTCAATGGCGTAAAATGGGGTTATGTTTCTTGCCGCACAAAAAATGCCACGAACTCCCGTAGGGCGGTAAAAATTTTAAAGAGTACCACTCCTGCGGCAAATGCTTGGGGGGGCCTTAATCGATACCAAACCTAACTGAGTTAATTTTTTTTTTTTTTTTTTAAATTCCGGTCATGGTTCAGCTAGCCAATCTTCCTTGGTTTTAGCCGCATAACCACCGTTCCGGGCCCGCCCTTGGTCCGTCCCCCTGGGCAACCAGCCAGGCAACTTTCCCTTTCCCCTAGGTTGTTTTTCTAATAATTTATTTTGGTTCAATTCAATTGGCAACGTGTCTTTTTGAGCCTGTTGATAAAATTTAACCGTCTGTAGAAGATTCCCCAGGTCCCCAAATCCTAAAAATAGGGCACTATGAACATTAAGGCCCTCTTTTTGGATACAAATTCACGAGACACTGTTTTTTTTTTATTCCAATAGGCCAAACAGTTGATACCGAAAAGGGGAACACCGAAGCCCTTGTGGGGTACAAACCTGTTTTTTCCATTGGAAAACGAGTCCTGGGACCAAAACATAAAATATGCCTCTGGAAGAAAGTCTTTTTCACTTAGTTTTTTTTTTAGTTTTAATTAAGCGTCCCATTGTAAGGGAAGGCCTTTTTAGGCGTTCCCAAACTCTAGTTTTTTTAAAAAGTTTTTTTATGTGGGTTTAAGGGTAATCGCATGGCTGTTTTTTTTTCAAGAAACTCCATCCCACGGGGTAGGGTGAGGAAAGGGGGTTTTTTTTTTCCTCACGTCGTTTGTTCCCGTCCATCGTCCTATAGTCCGTGAATGTGGGTTGGACCCATGAAATCTTTCTTAATGGAAAAAAAAAGGAAGAGGGGCTCCCCGATTTTTACGATTTGCCCCCAGAGCTTCGCCTCTAGTTTTTTTTCGGAATGTTTTTATCCCCCTATATACTTCCTCCTGCCCCCTTTAACGGCGAAGCTGGAATGTTTGCCAGAAAAGGTAAACCTTTCAGTAAACCCTTTTTCCCTCGCCCGTCCCTCATACGCCTAGCAGTGGGAATAATGAGCTGCAAAAAGTCCTGCTGAGTACTCCTAGCAGGCCCAACCGAATTTTTTTCACCTACGGTTGGGAGGAGTTTACAACAAAAATTGGATCGCATATAAACCCTTTTCCCACGTTAAAAAGTAACATAGGCCTAATTTAAATAGCACTGCCCCAAGTTTGTCCCTATTGGATGATCCGAATTGAATTGTTTTTTTTTTTTTTTTTTGTTAGTTTAATGCAGAAAAGGAACAAAACAACAGACCCAAACATACTTTAATTCGTTGTTTTTTTTTTTTATAATAATAGAATATTAGACTTTTATGGTAACTTTTCTCTTTTTAAATGAAATTTTTCTTATTACAACGCAAATATTGTTTTTTTTTTGTCCTCTCTTTTATGGACTAATTAATGCCTAAGATAGAACCTATCTTAAACCTCTAAATGGTTACATTACAACTAAGGGCCGGCCTTTTCGCGAACGCCTTTTTTTTTTCCAGTCCGCGGTTTGTGAAGGGATGGCTTTTTTTTTTTCCGAATAAATGTTCCCTGGTCCCCCAAATGGATTTAACGTTTTTTTTTAGTGGAAATCCTGTTCCTACTTTTTTTCTATAGTTACTTGAATATTTAACTTGTTTTTTTCATTTATACACCTGAAAAAAAGGGCCTTTATATTAAAACCTTTATTTTCTATGAATTTTGACCAACTTTTTTTCAACTTTTTTTTTTTTTTTTTCAAGAAGTGCCCACTACATCAGCCATAATATTTTTATGTCAATGTTTAAAATTAATGAACGTTAGGGTAGCTCCACCCGTTTTTTTTTTTTTGGTTCAAAAATTCGGCCCCAGATTAAATTTCACGAAAAATTTAATCCCGTAAGATTAAAAAAAACGGAAAAAAAATTCGTAAAAAAGTAGAAATTACTATTTATTACAATTCAATTATAATATAATATAATTACTAGAAATATTTTTTTTTTCCAATGTTTCCCCCCCTAAAAAAATCATAAAATATAGTGTTTTTTTTAATGATTTTTTTTAAAACGTTTTTTCCTGGGTTCAAAAGGGTTTTTTTTTTTCAATTCCATATCGAGTAGGTCGTTTTTGCCAAATTCCACGAAAAAAAATGGTCGGCATTAAAAATAGAAAAAAATCGTAAAAGGTTAACGAATTTTAATTTTTTATGAGTAAATATTTTCCCTCGATTGTGGTACCGCAAAATACAATACAGCCTTCTAAGTTTTTTTTTTTTCAGAGATTTTTTTTTTTTCGAAGGGTCCCTGGCTCCTTTTTCTATCCAAGAATCCGCATATGCTCCCGTTGCCCCGGTTAGAAGAGGCGAACAAAAAACAGACAAAAACTAACCAAAACAAAAACAAACCCGAGCTATTTTTTTTTCTGGGGTTAAACGTTAGTTAAAAAACAACCAAAAAAAAACACCAAATCAATTTGGAAGTCCTTGCCGCTCGCTCCAATCCAAAAAAAATATAATTAAAAACCATAAACCCCTCATAAAAGACTAGCACGAAATTTTTTTTTTTTTTTCGTTTTTGTGTTTTTTTTTTTTTTTGATTTTTAGAATAAAAAGCGGCCGGGTCAATTCATAAGGTCATGTTGCGCCACTCTAAGGCGTAGGTGGGATTATTGGGAAAGAGGGCAATTTGCCTGGATTCAAACCCGCGCCACGGAAAAGGGGGGAAAAAAAAAAAAAAAAAAAAAACGGGTTTTTTTTTTTTTTCTTTTTATCATCGCAAGTCGTCAACGCCTTTTATCATCGTTTTAATGTTTTGTCGACGGTCCGTCGTTCGTCGTGGAAGGTCCCCGTCAAGAAGGGGAAATACCCGGAACAGGGGGGTTCCCCAGGAAAACCCGACGAAAGGTGGCCAGAGCTTCGCCTTTTCCAGGGCTTCAGGGAAGTGCTCCCCTTAATTTTGCCACTGATGCTTTGCCGATATGGACCCTTTTATCTCTATCCCCCTCGCATTTTAGATTTTGAGCTTGAAGATGATTTAAAAATCCTCTCGATTTTTGTTTTAAATGTTTTGGGGGAAGCTTTTTTTTTTTTTAAATTTGTTATGTAAACTTTTCCCCTATACATCAATGCAAAAACTTTTTTTTGGGAAAAATCTTGAAAAAAAATAAAAACTAAATAATAGATATTAAATGGGCAAAGTAAAAACGTCCAACTTTATGTAAAAAATTTTTGATTTTTTTGGGGTGAAGGGACGCAATCAACCCGTTATGTCCATAATTGGTCCCAACCACTTTTAACCTAAAAGGGCTATAGGGGAGGAGGGGCCCCATGCCTTGGGGGGTCCAGAAACCAGCCACGGGTAAGGGAAGGAAGGGGGTTTTTCTTCACGTCGCCGAATTTCGCAAGCGTTTTTTTTTTTTTTTGTCCCCAACGTTCGTTTTGTGGGGTCGTTGTTTTTATCGTCCGTCGGTGGAGAGGTTCGTCAAGGGAAAGGGGAGGTGGGTCCCCCGACGACCCGATTGCCATAGCTAGCCTCTAGTCTTTTCGTGGTCCCCCCCTCTTTACTAGCTTGATGTTTTTGGAGGTGGACTTTTTTCTCCATGATTGGAACCTTTTTCGATAGAAGAAGTTTTTTATTCTCTGGGGCCCAAACTCTACCCCGGCCCAGACCGGGGCCTAATTGTCCCGGGTAAAAAAAACAATTCTGAAAATATAAACACAAACACAACGCAATTTCCACGACCAACGTGGGAGAAAATAGGACGCTTCAAACGCGTTTTATGTCCCCTTTTTATTTTTTTCGTCAGTGAAAATAATTTTGGTTTTAAGTTTAATGAAAGTGGAGTTTTGCGGTGTGTTTTTAATGAATTATATTTGTTTTTATCTTAGCAATGTTTTAAAAAAGGAAAAAAAAAAATTATTAGCAAGATAATACTAATAACAAAAAGGAAACAAAATATTTCCATTTGAAATTAAAAAAAACCCCACAAAAGTGGGGTTTGAATAAAATTAAATATTTGTTATATTTAACCTACTTTTTTGAATGAGAAAATTTCCGAAGTTTTTTTGTCACCGTTTCCAATTTTGAAATTAGAGTGTTTCCTTCATGATTGGCCGAAAAAAAGGGGTTCAAAGTCAATGTGCAGAAGAAAATTTTATTATTTCCTAAGTTTTTGTAACCTTTTAATAAGTTTTTTTGTAATTAATTTAATAATCCTGTTATTTTTTTTGAGAAACAAATCAACGGGACGACGACCCCGTGGAAAAACTAGGCCCTTTCACCAACGGTTTTTATGGGCACTAATCGTTGGTAAGCCTGTGGATTTTTTGTTTTTTTTTAAATTTAATTCTTTGTTGTTTTAATAATCTGTTTTTTTTGTGGGTTTTTCGCTTTTTTTTCATTTTGTTTTTTTTTTGTTTTTGGAAAAGTTTAATAAAATTTAATAGAAATAATTGTTTGGTTTGAGTTTGTTTTTTTTTTTTCCCCAATTTGTTAACAATTTTTTTTTCTTCGATTGAGTAATTAAGAAAGATAATCATATTGTTTTATTTCATACATGTGTAGTGCCTACCATCTGCACGTCCATGGATTGTTACAAAACAAGGATACAAGTGGCTAGACAGGGTCGAGCCAGCAACCTATGCTTCAAACACCATTGACAAGACCGAACTTCTAGCTGACTTCAGCGGTCTCCTGAGATTCGCTCTGTGTTGCCTACAACTAAACTTTAACTTTTACGTTTCTACAGATTTTCTTTCATGAGTTTTTGAAAGAAAAACTGTTGAAAACACCGTCAATTCAAAAGAGAGCTCAAAGTTTGGCCGGCCCAAACTTATCTGAAAGTCCGTTGGTATCGCCGGTGGATCTCAGTCTGCGCGGAATCAATGGCAGCAGCTTCGCCGGATCTAAATACACCTTTTGCTTGAATTGTAACGATTTATATGACACATCAGGGAACCATTTTTTTAAAACACAACCGTCTTCAAAGAAACTAAAAAAAAATTCAAATAACAAACGGCAGATTGAAATGTTACGGAAACGACGTGAGAAACTAGGGTTTTTTCAACTAGTACGGTCATATTACGCCGCTTGTGATATTGAAATTTAATGAAATGAGTTTATGGTGTGTTTGATGATTATTATTATTTTATATTCAGTGTGTATTAAGTTTTTCACAGAGGAGAAGGACCTATCACAGGACAATATAGTATCAGGCAATGAAGCCATTGTAGTCCGAAGGCTGTGTATAGTTGGATACAATGCATCTCACCGCCATTAGATCAGTATCCCAGCCCCCCCCCCCCCCCCGCAAAACACCAACAAGTTCACACTCAGCATAATATGCATTATGTTCGCCAGGACGATGTTCCAAGTACCAATAAATTAACATGTAAACGCTCAAGTTCGGCGCTGGGAGCTTCCTTAGCAGCCGGATCTCTGTGCCTCGTTTCACCGCCCCCTCTCGTAGGTCGTCGTAGGTGGCGCTTTGCGTGGAGAGCGGGTGCCAACCTGCCAGGTGTTGAGGAGTCAAGTCGGACCAGGGCGGACTAATTAGAGGGGTTTCTTACTGTAAAACTAGATTAACAACACGATTACTTATTTGTGAGAAGATTTCCCGCATTGATGAGATGTCGTTTTGTGCCCTTAAACGCAACGCACATATGAATGTTTGACATAAATATGCAAGTTAAAATCTCCAACATGGCCGCTCCATATGAAATAACATTAGTCAGGCCCATGATGGCCTAAGATCAGGCCCACTGCATAGGCCCTGGTTGACTTCAACGTTACAGTACAGCATGCGCGATCCAGGTGTTCCAGACCGGTGGAGCCGGCCAATCCGCTGACCAGCGTTGAGATGGCGCGCAATTCAAATTGACGCATATGCGAGAAAAGCGAGTTTTATGTTGATTCTCGTGATATGATTTCAAAGTGACCGTATCGGCGCGATATTTTTGGGCACGATATTATCGCGGTGAATGTTATATTATTTTTATTCCAACGATATTATCGATATGAATTGTCATATCGTTTAACATCCCTAGATTATTTCCATCTTAGCCTACGTCTCTAGGGGGTCTATTTACTTAAAGTGACAGCGGCAGTGACAGCGACAATAGTCGACCGAAAAGACAACTTTAGTAAAAATACCAAGTGAGAACTGCCACATCGAATTTATCTTACCAAATTAAATAGAAATTATTTACATTAGCGGTATGAAGTTGTTTGTTAAGTCAAAGAAACATTGGCAGACGGCATAACAAATGTTAAATGTGTGATTGTTGCCAATACACAGCTTATAAGCTTGTACAGCTGCAGTGAGATGCGTGACTATTGTCGCTTGTCGCTGTGGACCGACTGTTGTCACTTAGTAAATCACCCCCAGGTTTCCAGCAAAACTGACTTTCCTGCGCTGACAGTCGATGTGACAGAAGTTCATGCATTGAATGTTCACCGTGTGGCCTTGAGAACTCGAGCGATCTTGAAACTCCAACGATGTAGACGAAAGCGACTTCGAAGCACCAACATGATTGAGGGCGACAACGCGTCGTAATCGTAGGTTAAATTTAAAACTTTAATTAGATGTCTCGGTATTTAGACAGACTTCACGCCCAATGGTAATGTATTAAGAAGAATTTAACAACGATGTGAGAAATAAGTGCGCTTCAACTGGTTAGGTCAATTGCGCCGCATGTGATATTGTAAGTTAATGAACTGAGTTAATGGTGTGTTTAATTAGCCTAGGTGAATATTATTTCTAAGATTCTATGGGATAATTAATGGATTATTTGTATAAACGGCGCATCAACAGTTCGTTCACAGTGCGCCACTCTAGCCTTGGGATGTGGTGAGGAAAGTGGGGTTTCTCACGTCGCGGTCGTCATCGTCTTTGTCATCGTTCGTTGTGTCATTGTCATCGTCGCCAGGGGGTTGTCAAGGGAAGGGGGCAAGGTCCCCGACGACGATTGCCAGAGCTTGCCATGGGGAGTAAGATACTCCGCTCTTACTAGCTGATGTTTGCGAGGTGGACTTTTTCTCTTGAATCGCCTTTTACGATTAGCAGAGCCATGCTCTGGGCCAATTCTACCCCGGAGAAACATTTTATTTTTAATAATAATTGGATGAGCGTAGCGATAATTCCATTTCACTACACTGGAGAAAAAAATCCGGAATGTTTTTTTTTTTGTGTGTGTCTGTGAACACGATTCCGGCTAAACCAATACTCCGATTGCGATGAAATTTTATGAAGGTCTATGAAATCTCTGAACGAAGAACTGCACGGGGTCAAAAATCGATCGAAAAATTATTTCTTATGAAAATCGCAATTTTACGTTTTTTTTCGATTTTTAAAAAAATTCTTCGTTTTATAACATCTACATGCTTTATTCGATTGTAATGATATTTTCACAGAACCTTAATTTTATGAATTTATATATTCGTGTGAAATTTGAGCGCAATCGAAAAATTGTTTCTCATGATAATCGCAATTTTACGATTTTTTTCAATTTTTAACATTTCTTCGACGAATAAAACCTACATGCTTTATCCGATTGTAATGATTTTTTCACAGAACTTTAATTTTATGAATAAATATATTCGTGTGAAATTTGAGCGTAATCGAAAAATTATCTATTAAAAAATCGCCATTTTACGCTTTTTTCGTTTAAAAAAAATTACGCTCATCCATCAACGCGGCGGGACTAGCGTTTTCCTAGTAATTATGATGGATGTTCAAGAGCAATCACGTAAACCTACCAGATTTAAAAAATTATAACCTACAATTTGTAGCTATTCATAAACAAATATTTAAGAGACCTTAAGAAAACCTGCTTAGTTCTGAGAACAGATTTTTAGTGTAATTAAATAACCAGTTTTGTTTCAACATCTGGTGAATGGTAAAATCTCGACATTATCAGGAACTTGAGCGCGTCAACCGGTTACGATATTTTGCACCGCCTTTCACATTCGAAGTTTTTATTAATAGTATATTTTTAATTTGTATTTGGTATAAAGTAAATAAAAAATAAATTGTATTGAGAGTCAACCCACTCAGTTATATAACTGATTTTCAGTGGGGCAAAGCAAAACAAACTTACACCCTTTATCACGTATTGCGGGTTTGATATTTGCTGCTTTGAAAAAAGTTTGTCGTTACTTTAAATAAAGCTGTCTCGTATAATAAAGCATTATCCTATGTTAAGACGACATGAGAAACCAGGGCGCATCAACTGGTCACGTCATACTGCGCAGGATGATATATTTTATCTTGAGTTTATGGTGTGTTTGATGATTATATTGTTTTCTTAGTTTATAAAGGAAACGAGAGAGCGCGTATTAAAAAATTAACTACTTTACAATTACTCTAGTTCTAAGAAAGAATAATTTACCTTTGATGTTCTGTTCGTTTACAATTTTTAATTAAAGGGATCTTGGAATTTGTGTCGCAATTACTTCAGGTACTGAGCAGCAAGACAGAGAAAAGCCCACGGGGATTTTTGGTTTATTTGGATTAAGGACGCGTCAACCGTTAGGTCATAATGCACCACTCTAGCCTAAGGGGAATGGGGAGGAGGGCCCATGCTGGTCAGAACCAGCCACGGTTAAGGGGTGGAAGGCGGGTTTCTCACGTCGCGGTCGTCATCGTCTTTGTCATCGTTCGTTGTGTCATTGTCATCGTCGCCGGGGGGTCGTCAAGGGAAGGGGGCAAGGTCCCCGACGACGATTGCCAGAGCTCGCCTCTAGTTTGGGGAGTAAGATACTCCGCTCTTACTAGCTGATGTTTGCGAGGTGGACTTTTGCTCTTGAATCGCCTTTTACGATTAGCAGAGCCATGCTCTGGGCCAATTCTACCCCGGGCCTGCAGCTTCTGAAACTAGGATAAATGTTTCTCACGCGAAACTTAGTGAAACAAAAAGCGATCGATATATTATTTGATTGTCAAAGAGCAAGAATAGGATGTAGAATCCCCAAAGTAGGAATATGAAGGTTTGCAACTACAGACTGAGCTTCAAACTTGAATTAGAACATATCATATCATCCATCATATGATAGAAGTTCTTCATATGATTGAGAGAGATCAAATTGCGTGCGCAAGGCATCATATTTGGTAAATACTTCTTCCATAATATGATAAACGGTTAAAGGTAAATCACATGTGTGACGATGTCATTTGTTATGAATTAACTCAATATCAAGATGTTAATTCGTATTGGCCACAGCCTTTATGCCAAACAATAACAAATCAACTTCAACATAGCGGTGACATCTTCTATTGTTTGTTTATATTTTACGATGTGTCAAAATGAAAAATAACTGCTAGACGAGACATTTAGACGATCCGTATCCATCTGGGCCCGGGGTAAGATTTGGCCCAGTGCATCCTCTGCCGATCATACAAGGCGAGATAAGAGGCCATCTCGTAAACATCAGCTGGTTAGTTCTAGTTCATTGAAGTAGAGGGCGCGTCAACCGTTAGTTCATAATGCGCCACTTTAGCTTAGAGCTGTGGTTCCCAAACTGTGGTACGCGTACCCCCAGGGGAACGTGGGGAGTTTCCAGGGGGTACGCGAAAGAGTCCATCATAACCAAACATTATTTGCTCTGTCTAATCAAAGTTGGTGACATAGATAAACCGAAACCACTGTGTGTTATTTGCTCAGAAATTCCTTCCAATAACCGTGTGAACCATCTCTTCTCCGCTGTCATTTAGAAACCAAGCACGTACAATACAAAGACAAGCCTGTACAGTTTCTACAACGCAGGCTACATGAACTTCAAGGTAGTGTGATAACAATGCGATCGGTAACATTAGTGACAGTCAAAATGCACTTGAAGCAAACCGACATTGTTGGAAATGAGCACTGATAATATCGACGACGACGTGAGAAACTAGGGCGCTTCAACCGGTTAGGTCATATTGCGCCGCCTGTGAATGAAAGTAAATGAGAAGATTTAATGCAGGTATGTTTGATGATTAGATTGTTTTCTCAGTGTATAAATAACAAAATAAATTGAAGATGAAGAAAGTAATAGCAAAATAAAAGTTATGTATGTAAATGAAAATAAAGAAAAGAAAGAAATGTGTATGAAGTTACTTAAAGTTTGTTAAATAGATTACTTTGGATGAGAAATTTGGAAAGTTTGTCGCCGTTATCATATGATAGAAGTTCTTCATATGATTAAGAGAGATCAAATTGCGTGCGCAAGGCATCATATTTGGTACATTCTGCTAGCATATGATGTACGGTTAAAGGTACATCACATGTGCCACATATGGGAATAACCTTTTCTCTGGTTAAGAGATATCCGTGTGTTAGGCGTGTGTGCCCTATACGAAGTCTAGATAATACCACCTCTTCTCTACGTGAGAGTCGAGACGTAGGTGGACGAATTTTGTTAGCCAATGTGGGCATCACACTACGCAATTTGTTATTTTGCAACACATCCCAAGATGCTTGTCGCAAATCCAACAATCTTTGCTTGAATCCACTCTTGACATCTGGAACGGGAACTAGATTGAAATCAACGTCGCGACGCTGGGAAGCTTCCTTAGCAGCCCTATCAGCGTGTTCATTTCCCTCTATGCCCACGTGTCCAGGTATCCAGCAAAACTCTATTATATAACCCTAAGAGGTTAGTTTTTCTAAATAGAATTGGATGTCTTGTACCAAATGATGACTTGAATACATGAGTTCTATAGCTTGAAGTGAACTTAAACTATCTGAACACAAAAGGTATTCTCCACAACGACAGCGTAGAATGTATTTAAGAGCTTCACGGATGGCGAATAACTCTGCAGTGAAAACTGAACACACGTCGCTTAGCCTGAAACGTTCAGTTAAGGTGGAGCAATAAAAGGCACTTCCAACCTTGTTGTCAATTTTGGAGCCATCTGTGAATACCAAAGTAAACCTTTGATGTTCATGGCAAATCTCTCTAAAGTTAATTTTGAATACACTATCGCAAGTAGAGTTTTTATCAAAACGACAAAGGTCAAATATAATAATCGGCTCTGGTGTAAACCAGGGCGGGTTATTGCTAAATACAAAATTAAAAACTGATAATATCATTAAAAAGTGAAATATCTGAGATGATATTAATAATTATTTATGGTAAAACAAATTACTTAGAATAAATTGGCCGACGTTGTCATATTATTTGGAACATTCAGAATGTGACGTTGCATCGATGTCGGCTGCCCAGTGAAGGAACTTGAGGCACGAGTTTCGGAAACAAAAAAATACGATATGAGGTCCACCAGAGCAACTAATACACAAACATTTAACGGCGTCGTTAGACACTAGGGCGCTTCAACCGGTAAGGTCATATTGCGCCGTCTGTGGTGAATATATTTTTTAAAATTGTTTTGCAAGCAGATAAAATAAAATTAATGAACACGATTATAATAAAAACAGTCTTAAACGAGATATAATTGTATTTGAACATAAATTATTTAGGATGTAATATTAAATTTGCGTAACAACGGATATCCAGTGACAAATGTTGGAAAGTTTGTCGCCCTTCTATGACAAAAGTTCTTCATGTGATTGTGAGAGTTAAATAGCATGCGCAAAGCACCCGCGTGTCGCAACTAGCAGCAACCTCTAGACAGAACTTCTTCGTTTGTAACCAGACTGATATTAATCATCTTCCGAATACAAATGAATGCACTTAGTCCAGAGAAATGAAACGCTGGAAGTGCGAAATGCACCAGACAGACAAGATGCGGGTTTGTCTTC
>JAMZAV010018986.1:0-37819 GCA_024449915.1 Sweltsa coloradensis
TACATGAAGTTTGAATGGCATGCATTTTTAATGAGTGAGCAATTTTATACACACAAAAAACTAGTAATTTTCACTCACATATCTCTCTCATTTGTTCGAATTATTAGACGAGTGAGCGAAGCGAATGAGGATTCTGTTACGCTCTACTCGATCGGGCCTTGGCCGTGAGCATTGTCCAATGTATGTATGTATGTATGTATGTTAAATAAATGTATGTATGTTAAATGTCTGTCTGTCCGGGCTCATACGGCCGAACGGCCAAATAGATTGAGCTGAAATTTAAACACACATCCGTGACCATGTAACTGAGAACTGCTAACAAAATGAGCAATATCTGTTGCGATTTAAGCTCGCAAGAAATAAAATGTGAAAAATGTGAACTTAGATTGCAAATGTTTAAAATACCCATTACTAAAATAGAACACAGCCCGTAAAAGTTTGCGATCAGATGAACCAAGTAAATG
Organism: Sweltsa coloradensis; assembly: GCA_024449915.1. Taxonomy (NCBI): domain Eukaryota; kingdom Metazoa; phylum Arthropoda; class Insecta; order Plecoptera; family Chloroperlidae; genus Sweltsa; species Sweltsa coloradensis. The sequence continues at coordinate 465 of JAMZAV010018986.1, forward strand.
CTTATTATTATTAATCTGTTTTTATTTCTTCTGTCATTCTGTAAAATATGATGCTGGGCCATTGCTGGCTATCAAGGATACTATTATACACTTCGTTTGGGCTGGTGATGATCTACAAGAAACAGTGCGACGTATTTATCTCGCAAACATCAGCTGGTAAGTAGGGTAGTTATTTACTTTCCGAAACTAGAATGCGAGCTCTGGCAGTCGTTGTCGGGGACCCCCATATTCTCTAAAGACCTTTCCAACGACGACGACCAGGACAAAACGAACGATGACAAAGACGATGACGACCACGACGCGCCTTTACCGTGGCTATTTCTGACCAGCACCAGCATGGGATTTTCCTCCCTATATCCTCTAGGTAAGAGTGGTGATTTTTGACCTAGCGGTTGTCGCACCCTTATCCAAACTAAAACTAAATTGGGACGTATGTGATCAGCCTTTTCATAATAGGACGACGACAAACGGTTGACGCACCCTGAAACCAAAAAACTATAAACCACTTTCTCTGTTCGCCTAGGCCTAAATATTTTATTTTTTTGGGTTTATTTGGATTAAGGACGCGTCAACCGTTAGATCATAATGCACGACTCTAGCCTAGGGGATGGGGAGGAGTGGCCCATGCTGGTCAGAACAAGCCATGGGTAAGGGGAGGAAGGGGGATTTCTCACGTCGTGGTCGTCATTGTCTTTGTCATCGTTCGTTGTGTCATTGTCACCGTCGTCGGGGAGGTCGTCAAGGGAAGGGGGAGGTGTCCCCGACGACGATTGCCAGAGCTCGCCTCTGGTTTTGGGGAGTATAGTATACTTCCCTCTTATTAGCTGATGTTTGCGAGGTGGACCTTTTCTCTTGAATCGCCAGAGCAGCAGAACAATGCTCTGGGCCAATTCTACCCCGAACCCAGACGGAATCGTCTTTAATTTTTCATACATTGACGCTGGAGGAAGTACCTGTTCTAAGGGTCATACATCGGCCGTTTTATTTAGCCTGGGGTGAAGCCTATCTGTTCAACAAGGGTCTGTGACCACAAATGTTTGTATAAAGATTATACTAGGGAAACGCCAAAGTCGTTGTTAGACGAGTGAGTGAGCCATGTGTTTAGTCACCACATTACAACACACACATTACACACACATTACTTTTCTTCCCCTACCTTGAAATCCTCCTTCCTCCCCTTACCCATGGCTGGTTCTGACCAGCATGGGCCCCTCCTCCCCATCCCCTAGGCTAGAGTCGTGCATTATGACCTAACGGTTGACGCGTCCTTAATCCAAATAAACCCAAAAAAATAAAATATTTGGGTCTAGGCGAACAAAGAAAGTGGTTTATATTTTTTGGTTTCAGGGTGCGTCAACCGTTTGCTCGTCCTATTATGAAAAAAGGCTGGTCCCATAAGTCCCAATTTAGTTTTAGTTTGGATTAAGGGTGCGACAACCGCTAGGTCAACGCCAAAGTCGTTGTTAGACGAGTGAGTGAGCCATGTGTTGTGTACCCGCTAACATTACTTTTCTTCCCCCTACCTTTGACCTCCCTAGCCTATCATTGGTTAAAGTGGCGCATTATGGCCGGACAGTTGACGTGCCCTTAAACTTAAAAACTTATAATTACCTAACTTAAATCCAATCAATGTTCACGGGTACTCAACACGTGGCTCTCTCACTCGTCTAACAACGACTTTGGCGTTTCCCTAGTTATTAGACGAGTGAGCGCAGCGAACGTAAGTCTTCCCTAACGCTATACTCGATCGGGCCTTGGCCGTGAGCATTGTCCAATGTATGTATGTTAAATGTCTGTCTGTCTGTCTGTCCAGGCTCATACGGCCGAACGGCCAAATAGACTGGGCGGGAAACGCTAAAGTCGTTGTTAAACGAGTGAGTGAGCCATGTGTTGAGTACCCGGTAACGTTCCCTTTCCTCCTCATATACCTAAGGCCTACCTAGCCTATCGTAGGCTAGAGTGGCGCATTATGGCCTTACAGTTGACGCGCCCGTATACCAACTAAACTCAAAACCCTATTAATTATACATTTATAATAATTATCATCAAACTTAAATGCAAATGTTCCAAAGTCGTTGTTGGACGAGTGAGTGAGCCATGTGTTGAGTACCCGGTAACATTCCTTTTCTTCCCCTACCTTATAGGCATGGAGCAAAGGTTCTATACTCAAAGGCATTATGGCCTAAACTATGACCTAAACTTAAATACCCTATTATTTATACGAATATTATAATCAAACTTAAATGCAAATGTTCCGGCGCACTCAACACATGGCTCACTCACTCGTCTAACAACGACTTTGGCGTTTCCCTAGTTTATATTTAATTTATTTTACTGTAGTAATTAGATTTTAATTGAATTATTTTCACATTTTACGTGTTCGTTTTAAAAATGTTATCGTGAAGATTGTCTTTTCATTCATTGTTTTATATTTTTAATATTCCGAAGAATGTTTATTTACAGTTTATTATTTTAAAAATAAAATCCTCCAATCATAATAATAGCCAGAGTCTGATATCGAATCGACGACCTCCCTGATGCGAATCTCGCATGTAAGGGCTAAAATACAACTATCGGTTTTGTCTGACATATAGACGTTTTAAAAATCGTAGCGAAAAGGTTAAATCTTCAATTCTTTCCTTGTCACATCCCAAACGTTTATCAATAAACCGTTACAATATAGATTTGCATCGTCGTGTTAAAGTTCCTTCAATACTTGTCGCTCGTAAGCGTCAGTGTGACTTGTTCTAGGCGTGCGTTATAGACACATCGACGATGGGTGGTGATAGATGAGGAGGAAGAATGAACAGAAGGGTGGAGGGGAAACCCGGTACCGGCACGTAGCCTACTCCTTTCGAAAAGTACCAAGGGGACCAACGGCTTTACGTCCCATCCGAAAGGACGGTGTAACCTTGACATTTAAGTCGGTAGGCTACTTATATTGAAGAAAAGTCACCTGACCTATTTTTCTCAAGATAGACAAATTAAATTCCTAGTTACGTTCGCTACGCCCATAACGCTCATCCATTACAAGCGGAAGAAAACTCTACTATATCACTGATTAAAGTACTTCATATAGAATTTAGCACCTTTCGTTAATCTACTAATAATTCATTATTAAGCCCCTAATCGCTATCGTTAGTCCGTATTGATTAATAAACTATCCCTAAATTTGTAATTATCACGCGAATTATTGAAAACTACGTTCAATTTATAACTAACGTTTTCAGTGGTGGCTTAGTAATTAAACGAGATATTATCTGTCCTGCACGGTATACGGTACAGCACTGAACAAAAATATCCCCACAATCTATTCTGAATGCAAATACCACTCTATAGTTCTTAACATTATTACTCTGTTTAATTAAATTTAAAATTACAGTTGAAAATGTTTAATTATTTATACATTATAATTATTTTGTTATCATAATCACCATAGCACCGATGTAAAAAGTCTCATGGTCACGGGTTATATATTAAATTCAAACAGTTTAATGCAGAATCAAGTTTTGCTTTTAGAACACAATTTGGTAAATGTGCATAAATTTAAGAATTGCGAAGACAATTTTGACTTGGTTTCATTCGCCATGCGCAGAATTTTCCAAAGCAGACTTTTATTATTTATAATAATTGTAGGCCTACAAAATTGTCTTTCCCATTCAGTTCTGTAACAAAGTTAGTAGTCAACAGGACAGTTATTGACACCACAAAGAAATAATATGTTTATTACATAGTTATACAAGAAGGATCAACTTAAATTTATTTACGGCAAATAATGATTTTATATTCATTAAACGTATAATTGTGCAAGTTAACTTGGTTAACGGTATTATTCAGTTTCTCTTATGCAAGCATATTTAATTTGTGAATATGAATTACTTGTTACAATAGTATATTTTTACTTCACTTATTAATTTGAATAAATTCAAGTAATATTTCGATTTAAAAAAAGACTTTTGAAACAAGTCGAAATATGAGTGCAATATATTAAAATAAATAACAGTGGGAAGTCCAAACATACTATATTGTAAACATTTAATAACTGTTCTACAATTTCGTTTATATAATGAATTACTTAGTTTATGCAGAGACTGTCAGATAGTATAAACCGCTTAGTTTTTCCATCCATCATTGAAACATGCTGATGTTTCATTTTTCTTCATTCTTTCACTAATCACTTTAAGTTATGAGCACCTCGAAACAACGAAGTGCCCCCATCCCATGTGAAGCTATCCAGTATAGCAGTCCAAGTATGGGGATAAATATTTCCCCTCATTTACCCCCCCCCCCCTCATGACCACTTCGATCCCCGGCGATCAAACCTTCCTCACCCCATGGAGAATACAGATGCTTGGTCTGGGCTCAGGTTCATTCACCGAGGGTTGACCACATCTCTCGGTAAATAAGTTCCCCGGGACATTCTGATTAGGGGATGTTATTTACGCCCCCTTTAATCATTGTATTTCGACGCACTAAAAATGTGGTTTTACTATTGAAGATTTTTGAAGATAAATGAATATAACCATGTTATATTATTAGTCAAAAAGAGATTTTTTAGGATGCCCGCTGTAGGGTACACATCAGATTTAACCGGTGTGACCCTCTTCAGGTGACTAACTAGGTATGTTGCGGATAGGACAATTGTGAAGGGATGTCCGAGGTCTATTTAAGAGGACTCAATCCCTTGCATTCGCATTAACGACTGAGGAAAGCCTCGGAAAAAACCTTCAGTCAGGATTTCCTGTCTCGACGGGATTTGAACCCGGGACCTCCCGAATCAGAGTCTCGAGCCAACACAGTCGGTTCAAGATATATTAATTTATTTACCCTTGCACCGCTACACGAGTGCGGTCAGCCTAGGTTTAGAAGTCGACGTGAACATTACTCTGCCGTCACGACGTACACAGTGTTTCCAGTGGTGGCTTGACACGTGCAGCACGGATTTAAAACTACGAATATTTCGTATTCAGACGTTTTCAAGTGAACACAAGTGCACAGAACAATAACAGACTCACTAGAAGGCCAACAGCTAGTCTTCAATTATTTTCGTAGATATTGACATCATTTTAGGCTTATACGCTGAACTTGCGGCGTGGAAAATAGGAATCGTTTCTATTTTCGACGAAGTTAAAAGAGGGGTGGGGTAGCGTCGTCCCGTTACCTGATTGGCTGATAGCTCACTTCCGACTTCGTTAAGTTGGCTTGTGTCAAGGGATGGGAAAAAGAGTATAGTTTCCTAAACGTTTAATCAATTGAAATTTTCGCGTTTCAAGGGTTAAACGTATTTAAGCCCTATTTTCAAAAAAAAACTTTTTCTAAAAAAAAAAAAATAGGTAGGCGGAGGCTTAGCTTATACAACAAAAATCGTAATTTTGTACAAATGACCGGCCGACGATTAATAAACAACACTCGCACACTCGCATTTAATGACCCGGCCTTAATACAGCCTGGGACCCGGCACCTCCACCAAAATTGTAATTTTGAACATTTTCGGCCTTATTTGTTAACCTGTGTTTGAGAAGCCTCCAAAAGTGTTAACAAATTACATTTTATTTCTTTGAAAAAAAAACAAACAAAAAAAAACAAACAAACAAACAATCAAAAACAACAAAATACAGATTTACTCGTTTATATAAAACTGTAAACGTTTAAACTCTACATGCACGTTTAAAAGTTTTTCCATTCGTCTGGGCTGTGCCTTGTGGAGGGGGTATCTACCTGGGACTAGTCTCTACTTGTCCCCCACTATAGACTATCTCCTCTCTCTCCACACGTCCCGTCTGATCCGCTCTGGGTCTTAACACAGGACACGGAAAAGCGTTGTTGCTGATAATGAGATTCATACACAACGGGTAGGGGGGGAGGAGGGGGGGGGGGGCGATGATGGTGATTGATTGTATGCAGTTTATTGTAGGTGGTTCGGCTTTCTGTCGGCCTGGATCGGTTTTAGCCGAGTGGTATTCGGTTGTTGAGGAAGAGCGCTTCGTGATAACAGATTAGTGAAGAGTGAACTTCTGTAATTCTTGACACTAAGTTAGCTCTGAGGAAATGATTATACTATATGTTTATGTTTGTTTAAAAAAAAAAATTTTTTTGTATGTGTTTTTAAAATTTCGTTTCATTTCACTAGTCTTTCCAGAATTTGAGATTGCGTTTTTTAGTGACAAGTAGAAGCCACTAAGTGTTGCCAGCACTTAGATTATAGGAACGAATACAATGTGGCGCTCCGTATCGGTGTATTGTCAATGGTTATAAAACAATTTTGAGAATATCATTCTTTTCGTACATTAAGTTTTTAAATTTTATTATAGGTATTTTAGTACTACTTGGTAAGCATTTGTATATTCATATAGATTTTTGGTGGGATTGCCTTTAATTACTGACGTTTTAAGTCACGATGCGATTGAGCTACTCATTAAAAATATTTTTATTAATTGTATTTATATCTGTCACATACGCCATAAATTAAACGTTAGATGTTATTATTTATTTAAAATAACTGCACAAGAGATTCACAAATAAGCATTCCATTCAAGCACAACCGAACAAAACTGAACAAGTAATTTTACTTGCTTACCGAGATGTGTTTTCTATTTATTAATTAATTTTTATCACGGTTTTGGTTCTTGGGTTTCATGCATTTTTATTGAACGAGTGAGCGTAGTTGAACGGAGTGATCTCAATTCGACTTAAACGGCCCTTATTGTTTTTCTGCGTGCGTGCGTGGTGTTTACTTGACACACATCACGCCGAATCGGAGGGCTAGAACAGATTGCCGAAGTTTTAAACAGCATCCGGTCGCGTTTATTGAGAACTGCTAACAAATCGAGCAAGATTCTTAGCGATTTAAACATACAAGAAATAATAACTGAAAAATAGACTTCGTAATGTTTAGAAATTATTTTAATAGCGACATGTTTTTACATTTTGAAAGAATATTGTTGTTTGTTATTCGCCTGGCCGTGAAATGCCGTGCCATGGCAAGGTCTGTCGAATGTTGAGCGTCAAGGTACCCCCAAATTTTCCCGCTCGTAGATTGAGTAAACTTGCAATGATTTTCACCGTATTTCGTACTGGCTAATGTTACCCGATAGTAGCCTTATTGCCACCGTATGATGGACTTATAACTGCGTTAGTTAACAAAAACATGTTAATAATTTTTTAAATACAATCTAGAATTACAAAATCTTTCCCGACAGGGGATTGAACCCCTTCTTTTCACCTTTCGGCTACAAGGGCGCCTTAGCCAACTAGACTAAGGGAACCCCGAAGTCGTAGTTAGACGAGTGAGCGAGTCATGTGTGAGTACACGGGAACATTTGCATTTTAAGTTTGATAATTATATTCGTATAAATAATTGGGTATTTAAAAGTTTAGTTGGTATACTGGCGCGTCAACTGTAAAGCCATAATGCGCCTCTCTAGCCTATATAGGCTAGGTAGGCCTAAAGTAGGGGGATGAAAAGTATGTAACCGGTAACTCAACAACATGGCTCACTCACTCGTTTAAAAACAACGACTTTGCCGTTTCCCTAGTTTTTATTTCTAAATGCTGCAAATACGCTAAGAAATATTGTTTTTCTTCATCTTCGGTTCGCGTGCTGAGCAAGCTTATACCTTGGTATACCTAGTAAGTTCGTCGAACTTTTACAATGGTGGAGGTGCCGGGTCCATGAACCCAGATTGCGACGTAAACATCTTATTTCATTTTTGGCGATCGTTAGTGGGTATGCCCCGCTTACTCAAAAAAATTATTTCATTGAGGCTACCCGACTTAGTTATGATTTAGAATAACAAAAAAAATTAAGTTTGCGCACATTTCTCGAAAAAAAATTACAAACTTGGTATTAATCGAGCTAGGTCCCATCGGCAAAATCTTCCATAGAAATCTTTATTTATTATATAGTTTTGAAAAAGAAAGGAAAAATAAACAACGTCATTTGTATTATCTCCAAAAAGTTGATTTATATCATAAGATAAATGTAAAATGTTTTATCGGTGAAATTGATGTGTCGAAATTGCGCCAATGGAATCGAATAAAGCTGAGTCGGCCAAACGTCATGAATAAGTTGAGAATTGTCCAAGGTTTTTTCTCCGTCCTTAGAGTGTTTTATGAATGAAACCCCTACAAAAGAGCGAGTGAAATACGCGGTTCTTCACGTGTTGAAGCCACGTCCTTAACATAAAAGAAAATAGTCAAACTCATGCTAAATAGAGTGAGAACGAAAAGATGGTGATTCCAGAATTGAAGTATGGGGGATGAAAATAAACGGCGTGGCGACATATGGTCAAAGAGAATGGACTGGAGTTCCAACGCGGAAAAACATCGCGGTATGGACTTGGGACAAAGGTGGAGAAAGGGGATAATTAGTAGAAGCAAGGGAGTTTTTTCTCTTTTATGTGGATGGCTTTTCTTGTCGCGCAGAAAATATAGTGAAAGCCTGCGGTTTCAATGATGTGGCTACAATCGGAAGGAAGGCGGGATTGTGCTTTGTTGAGTTGGTGTTGTGGGGGAGGGATCGAAGGCTGGCCGGTTAGAGGTGGTCAGGGGGTAATGGCGGGGAGAGTAATCATATGGGGAAGGATGTCTTACGACGAGGGAAGATAAGTGACGAGACGCACGTAGAGAATCAAACAGATGATTGGAGATTTCGGACGAAGAGTGAGACAGAGAGTGTGATACGATGACAGTGATTGGCCGAAATAGAGAGTGAGATTAACGAACCCGTCAAAATGTAGACAGGTGGAGAAAGGAATTAGATTGTCTAAGTCCATGATTTGAGGCGGGGTTGTGAAGGTGATGAGTGAAAGAAAGAAAGAAAGAAAGAAAGAACGAAAAGAAAGCAACGAGATTTGAAGGAGAAAGAATATATCGACGGTATATCTCGGTTGCGAACAAAATATCAAATTGGTGTATTACTGGTGCTGTTAGTTAGGATAATAAGATCAAGAAGTCCGTTGGCTTTTATCACACTACTGGGTGCAAAGTGCCGTCCACAATGGTCTAGGGCGCTCTTTCTCTTCTTCAACCCCAAAAAGACCATTTACTCGAAGTCTGCACAGCTGATAATATATGCATAGTGTAAAGTGATGGTTTTGAGACGCGAATGCCAGGGAATATTTTATAGTTATAAATCGTAGCAGTCGTCTTTTGGAAGAAATAGACACATTGAATCATATTCTTGGCTGGATCGAGCAGTTTACACCGTTAACGAAAGTGTCACATGTAAAGCGTTAAGTTTCTTGTTGTTGTTATATTGAAATATATTTAATTAGCGACTGGACAATGTGCTAATCATACATTTATCGTACACAAACGAAAATTTTCGATATATTGAAATGTATTTTTATGTAGCTACTATTTGTGTAGCTTACAAAGGGTTGCTAATGTATCGCCAAATAATGAATAACGTGTTTCTTTATCGCAATCTCAGGTTACGTGCATCTATCTCCGAGTCACTCCGATCCACCATATTCTACATGGTTCGGTCGAATCTACTCGGTATAGACTAGGGTTCTAGGATACACAAACACGCGTCCGAAAATTGAGCAAGATACTCCCGATACTGTCATAGGTGTTTGTAACATTTTGGCTAACTTTCACATTCCCAAAAAGTCATATCCCCGTTCTAGATTTTGAAATTAGAAAATAAACATGAACTTTAACAAAAGCACAAAATTTCGTGAGTATATTGACATAGACTTTAAATATCAATATCGAAAATATTCCCCATCGAAATCGTAATCGAAATTTGTGTGAGTTTTACTTACACCAGCCCTGTTTGAAGCTTGAGGAGTATTATCATCAGTAGTGCATACAATACAAGTGACAGCGTACCTCTTTACTCTACTATACGGCGTATTAATGTATTTATCTATTACTTTCAATTTCTTTTCCTTTCTTTGTGTAGTCGTTAATCTACATTTAATATTAAAGACTCGAACTAAATGACAAGGTTTAAGTGACGTGATGTTAAATAACGTGTTAAATAAATGCCAAATTGATTTTAAATAAGACAAATATCAGAATTTTTTTTATAATATTACGATAAAACTAGTAAAAAGATCACTGAAAAACATCCACGAAAGAATCACATCTTTTTAAAAATGGAGAAATTTATAATCAGGGTAATTCGTCTGTTGTGGAAATTACGTCATAAAATTGCCAATAGTTTTTCATACGTATTTATCTTTCCCATAAGAGATGAGAGATGATGTCGAAGATGCAATCATAAGTACTGTTTTCTGCACTCAAACAATTCTGACTAGTTTGAACACATCGATAGGGTGGGGGGGGGGGTCGTGAACTCATAACTGGCTTTGACAGAAATATGTCGATACCGTTTTCAAATAGTTTAGAGTGACTGTTTTATTTTATAATCTAAATGAGAAAAACATGCAAACGAACCCTCGTGTAAACATCGGCTGGCAACCACGTTGCGCGTTTACACTAGTACGGTTAGATCGAGCATCTTGAAATATTATGTTTTAACCTCTTTGGGTGTTCATTGTTTTTGTTAAATGTGTTCTTATTATCATCACCTATGTCTTCCGTGTCTTTCTCACCTATGAAAATAAACCACTATTTCTATTTGATAATCTTTGTGTATTTGTCTTCACCTATATACAAAAAGCATTACACGAATGTAGTTATCCTTACTACATGCTAGTTTTTATATTTAGCTATTACTTTTATGAACATCTATCCCTATCTAGTTAATCACTTATTGAAAACAGTAAAGGGAAAAATCAGATAAATATTACAAACACTGCTACAATATAAAATGAATGAAAAATTAGATTAATTAAAATTGAATTATCTAATTTCAAATGACTGGATACAACATTAAAAAAAAGAAAGGCAAAAGAATCAATGAAACCGGGAAAAAGAAGAGAAAAGAGAAACAGTGAATTTTGACGAGGGAACATTATGGATATGAAACAGGCAACATTATACTTATTGTTTGCATATTTAAGGCGAACTAATTCTACTGTTTTCCAGTCTTACATTATTTTGTTTTTATGTATGTTACCAAATTGTGTTTGCTAGAGAGTTAAGCTCACAACTCAGATTCGCGAAGGCTCTCATATTCAAATTTCGTCGAGACTGGCAATCCTGACTGAAGGTTTTCTCAGTCGTTAATGTGAAATGCAATGATCGATTCCTCTTAAACAGACGCCTCGACAACCCTTCATGATTGTCTTAACTCCAATACTACCTAGTAAACAAACACCTGAAGAGAGGCTGCATTGCTACCCTGGCCATAGGTTTCTTACGGAGTTATTAACGCGGAGGCGGAGCGACGAGTGTCTCCATTCCACTCGAACGTCTCTCATTGTGATTCTGTCTTCTGTTGTCTGTACGTCTCGAAAATCATCCGAACCGCTGAACAGATTGGGATGGCTGAAATTTTAACAGACATCCGGTAACGAGTTTACTGAGAACTGCTAACTAAAATCAGCTAGATTCATTCCGATTTAATCCTACATAAATTAAATTTTCTTTTAAAATATCTATAGCATTGTTTAGTAGTAGCTAGCGGGACGATAACTACGTGGCTTGCATGGCCATTGTAAGTATTTAGACTACCGCACGGAGGGTTGGGTTCGATACCATTAGCTCGAACTTTTTTATATTTTTACAACCCACATATTATTTTTAGGGGTGTTAAATGGGTAATACAACTTAGGTGATTATTTGTGTATCTGGAACTTTGGTATGTTCACGCTAATACGTTTGAAATACATGATTCGCATTTTGAATGTTCCAATTAAATAACTAGGGAACGCCAAAGTCGTTTTGTTTAAACGAGTGAGTGAGCCATGTGTTTGATAGCGGAACATAGCCTTATTCTCCATATACCTACGCTCGATGTAGCCCAGTATGGGGATGGATACTTTATACTAGCACATTAAGTTCCCTCCACTCGTTTAACAACACTTTGGCGTATTAAAACTAGTTACTTTGATTGTATTAATGTGTAGTAATGTATTGATTATGTACACTTTGTCCATACTTACATTTTACTGAACTTTATTCCGCTGCTTATAACACAAAACGAGACAAGTATCTCATGCAAGCAACACCCATTAAAACTTAACATAACATTTGCTGGACCCTGTAATCTTATTATATATCTTGAGATCAAATAATTATTATAAAGCTTTCCTTTCTAGCCTTTTTATCTTTAGAGCTGTAGCATTTGTATGTATTACGCCATGCCTGTAAGCCTCCGAGTTTTATGGGCGGAAGTTATGAAGAAGAGATGGTACAAATGCGGCAAGTCTCCAACACAAGAGCACAAATGGTAAGAGGTAAATCGCGAAAGAGAGGTGCACAGAAGAAAATATAACCCGCAAGACGGACAATTTAAAAAATACGATTACGAAAGCCGTAAAAGAAATAGAAAAGTCCTTTCACGAGATGGTGGCCCGGTGTTACCGACGGCTCAGCTGGGATTTTGTAAGCCGTAACATTATATCTGCCTCACACGGCTGACATGAGACGCGTTTTCACACTAAATGACAACAGGACACTGCTAATCCAGACACGTGAAGATGAAGAAACAGAATGTTCACGAGGGGTACGTGGAGTCTTTCCCCTTTTTTAAGAGAACAATTTCTCATTACGAGAAGAGAACGAGCTATACTTATATCAAATTTGAAATACTCTTTCGTGGGGATCTCCCGATATGTAGAGAACTAGCCTATTACATTAGGTATAACCCGTTGATAACCGTTCTTAAGTTACTGACCTAGGTTGTAATTTTGTGTACCTTAAACCACACGAAATCATCCTATTTTTGTATATCTCACAAAAAGCCACGCAAAATCGAAAAAATGATAAAGAACCCTATTTAGTTTTCGTTAGAACTATATAGGATACCCGGCAAAAAACGTATTCAAATAATATTGATCAATAATGATTAAATAACGAATTATATTAAATTACTTATTCGATAATTAAAAACGGCCCTGATTGTAATGTTTGAGAAAATATTCTTGCAGGGTAATAATTCTAACAAAACTCAATAGGGTCTTTTATCCACTTTTTGCGATTTGCGTGGCATTTTTGAAGATAATTACCAAAAAGGGTAGTTCCGTGGTTTTATGTTGGCGGTATAGCTTTGCTCTTAATGTTGTAGTGAGTTCATAAATAATAAATTGGATTTAGAGTCATATATAACTGATTGTCATTGGGGGACAGGTAAAACTAAAGCGACCAAGCGCAACCCTGTAGGCCGACGGCATCGACGAGTGAGCGATAACTCACCAAAGATCGATATTTTTTAAGGAATATAAGCATCATGGATGACCAGTGCGAACATCGCGGATCAACGCCAGAATCAACTAGGCTGATTCAGAACAACTCTGAATTTATTATGTGCTTCCGTTGCTGATGACTGCTCCAAAGTTGTGTTTGAGGGTGATTGTTAAGGGATGTCGAAGGCTGGTTAAGAGGACTCATCCCACTCGGGATAAACTTTCAGTCAGATAGCAAGTTTGAAGAACGTATTCATAAATTTTCAACTCGTTAATCGAGAACGGCCTGTTGTAGGTCTAAGTGTGACTTTCAAGTCAGTTTGAATGAGTTAACCAGGGTTAAATGAGTTACTTTTTTTGGACGGGGATCTTTTCACACAACACTTGGAACTTTATGGGGAAGCTGCTCTGAAAGGTATGTGAAATTGTCCATAAGTAATGTACACTGTACAGCTACCCGCAACGCCATAAAGTTAATATCGTTAATTTTCCAAAGTTGTTTTTTATCTGGCGTTGTGGATTATTTTAATACTTATTACTTATAACAATACTTAGACCCAGTATCTTAAATTATTTGTCTATCTTATATAACTTGGTTTGAGGCTGACATTTTCTTGAAAACAAATTTGTGCCAGATTCAAGTAAACACTCATATTGATATTTTGAAATGTTGCAAGGAGTATGATAGGAAAAACTTTATTCGGAATAACCAATGTATTTACCGTAATTTTGTTTTGAACATATTTCAACCACATTAGTATATAACGTGTTAGTACTTAAATCAACTGATCGTTTAAGTTCTCTACTAACCTCAACTTAGATTATTTTAATTTTGTGTGCATTAAACGAATTATACAACTTGTGACGAGAGCGATTTTAAACGTTCTTTGCCTCATAACCCATCCCTCACAGTAACAATATATGTGTATGTCTTAGTGAAATTTGCTTAATCATTTTAAGTACTTATTAGAAAAAGTCGAAGATGCAAAAGAACAATAAATCATTGTAATACGGTATTATTTGTCAGTTTGGCAGGATTCAAAATGATGTTGCATCATTTCTTGACCAGCGATGTTTTATAAACGAAGTTCCTTCTTTCAAACTCGGTTAGTGGCTTTTCCTTTATGTTAAGACAGTTTTAAGAGAGGACAACGAAAATTATTAACGATACACAATAATGCTCAGTCAACATATTTACATCGACCCCTAAACGCAAAGAGTTCCCCTTGCCCACTATAACTTCGAGTGTTTTGCCAAATATTACCATAAAGACAGACGGCCATGGAGTTAGGAAGAGCCGTCGTCCGCCAGAATGCATGATTAGTTATCGGCGTCGCCACGGAGCTGGTGCGCCAGCTAGGGCGACGCTCTGCTCCTAATGACACCTATCACAATCGGCCTACGTATCCGGCTCGGTCCGCGCGAGGTCACTCCCGCCCACACTTCATGGGACGCGAGATTAGGGGATGCATAATGAGCGCGATGTTTACAATCTAGAGTTTAGTGTTGTGTAGCGAGTAATTACATAGAGGTACAAATAGTTTGAATACTTGCATGTTAAACGCGTGTCAATACGTTTCTTGTATAACGTATGAAGATAGAGGACATGTATTATAAGCGTAAAAAAAGCAGCAGTTGAAGTTGTAGTTGCATTGTAAATGTGGTCGGTCGTGGTCGTGACGTGGTCGTGGCGTGGTCGTGGGTCGTGGTCGTGGGGGTCTTGGTCGTGGTCGTGGGCGGGGGGAGGGGGGGTCCGTGGTCGTGTGGTCGTGGTCGTGGTCAGTGGTCGTTGTCGTGGTCGAGGTCCGTGGTCGAGGTCGTGGTCGTGGTCGTGGTCGGATCGTGGTCGTGGTCGTGTCCGTGTCGTGGTCGTGGTCGTGTCGTGGTCCGTTGTGGTCTGTGTCGTGGTCGTGGTGTAGTCGTATTCGTAGTAGTGGTATCACGTTGTCCTAATGTAGTAAGTGTAGTATTAATGTTTGTTGAGTGATATGTTCATATTTATAAAAAAATGAATAGGTAGTGTGTTTTAGTGAAAGTGAGCTTTTTATCTTTTCTTGAATGCAGATTAACGTAAAAAATCAAAATGAAAAACATATCTGCGTCTTAGATTTCAGGATGTGGCCATCACAAAACTTACAAACCGCCCTCGGCTCTGCAATACACAGAGTCTCATTAAAAGTATCCATCCCTCAACGCGACACAGATTTAATTTGTTTTTGTCGCGAAAGCTAAGCAGCTAACCTTAAAAAAATGTATTCACCCTTCCCTCACAGAATTCAAACAATTCTGAAAAATGTTTTCCTGACCAGACATATCTTTTCATTCTTTTCTCTATTTTAATCTCGACCGCGAGTCCACGAAGCTGTTGTTGTTCTGGCAACTTCCAAACTGTCTGGGAATAAAACACCGTCAGTCAGGAAGCGGTGGCCTCCACGCGGCGCGCGACTTATAAATGCACACCACCTCTCTGCTCCGCTCGCGTCTTGTTAACGTTTAATGAAAAGTAAGCTTGGTTAGTCAGTCTCCCCTCGAGGCGGAGAAGAACAAACATCACTTCTATCCGATGAGTCGGTACTAATTCAATACGCGTCCGCGCTAGACATGGGGAGCGATCTTGTTTCATTATATTCCGGCAAGTTCATCCTGCATGCGACCGACTTACTTTTAAACGCAGTAGCGTCACATGTAATTAACATATCTTAGACAAGATCTATCTAAGACTCATCTAGATACAATATCTTAAAATGGCCTAATAATTTGACTAACAAACGTTTAATTTTTTGGTTCGTTTAAATTTTCATTCACCTCCGGCATAACTTAACCCTTCGGATATACTGTTTTTTTTTTTCAATAATTTAGAAGGCGGTTAACTGTTTACTATATAAACTACATTTAAACACTTAAATTGAGTAAGACAACCTATATAAAAGAAAAAATCGTTAAAATCTTTTTGTTTTGCTTATTTTTTTATTATGTTTTAAATAATTTTGTATGGGCGTGAAGGTAAAGTGTGCAAAACACCCTTAATAAGCTAGTCATTAGGTTTATTGTAGTTTTGATTTTTTTAAACATCAAATTTCCAGTTTAAAATCTTAATCTATTGAAAATACTCAACTTTACTATCCACCTCTTAATTGGTTTTGTTTTTAGTGTTGTTTGAAACATCACTACTATTGGATTAAAATCCACAAAATGTTAGAAATAAATGTGTTTGTGAACATAGAATAGAATCTGGCCTTTTTTTAAAGATACACACCCTAGCATAATTCATGCTCTTTTTTTGTTATTTTTTGCTGTCATAATTCTGTAGGAGACTACTCCAATCATGGCACCGACCAGCTAATATGCTCGTATTATATTATAAAACACAAGGCATGAAACGGAACAGGTATCCGATTGTTCGTTGTAGCCACGTGTTGAAGAGCCTACCAAGGTCCTGCAGGCGTGCATTCAACTCAAGTCCACAAATCTACTAGACTAGGTAGCTTTTTTACTTACGGATCATGTATATTTAGCGACCTTGGCAAGCGATCACTAGCGCTGTTTACGGGAGAATATCTAATAAACACATTGCTTCCCATTTCTAGCATATCTCATAGAAGCTGCGTTTTGAACTTATTGCTGTGTCGAACTTCTGACTTTTTGTCTGAACTGACTGCCTTCAACAGTTGGCGGACGGCAGTCTTCGATCATGCGGGCGTAGTAGTATTTGATCAGTAAGACTTGGCAACGTTTTTGTCTCAAGATAACCTAACCTTCCATAGCATAAACGGTAGACTTTTTTTTAATCAATCATTTAGAGCAGTTGAGAATTCGATATCGTTTCATAAGTCAGGAATTGAGATGATCCCATAAATGTCAGTTGAAACTATACGGCAGTTTGAAATGCGATTGTCTGATTGTTGGTCGGTTTAATAATTCGAGCAGTAGATAGAGAGCCTATATTTACCTACACAGAGAGGGGCGCCATACAGTGCTGTCCGGCCACCTGTTTTTGCCGAAATCATTGTTTAGTTTCGGTCCACTGGCTGATAAAGTAAACAACTTTGTCGAGAAACAGACGTAAGACAAGTCTGACTGTTGCAGTCAAATTGTTTTTCAGTCCTGTTTCAGTCGTATTTTTTTACTTTACGGCAGGTGACTGAAACTAAAAAATGATTTTGTCAAACATGGCGGCCGGAAACACTGTAGGCCCTCTCTTAGGGTTAATATATGCTCGCTAGCAGTGAGCCGCTCTAAGCCCTACCTGGCGGCTAGTGCTGTTACTCTGTTAGCACACTAACCCTGATCTGCTCCAGGAGTTAGCTCTAATCATCACGTCTTAGCCCTATCTAACCGTCGTATTCAGTAACGTAGCACTACACAGCCCTATCTACCGGGACCGACATGAACCACTTACCGGTGGTCTGGGTACTAGCTTGTCAAGAAACTGTGCTGTCGTCCTCGATCTTGTCATGGTTGGCGAAGGTGCCGGTCTGTGATCGAGCAGATGAGTCGCGACGACCGGCGGGACTTGATGCGTAGTCGTCGACTGAGAGGATTGGCGCCGGAATTTGCGGCGGCCTGAGACAAAGAGATAATACGAATCTTAGCCTCTCGGAATCCATAAAACACTACTGGCTTGCTGTGAGCGATGCGTCACCACATCCAGTTAACACTCTACATGTGGCAAACTGAGGGTATTGGGGTATTGTGAAGGGTTTGTACGAAAGAAAAGTCTCTAACACACAAACTTTCAGTGAGAAATTCCGGTGGGGAGAAATGATTGAACCTGTGAACCTACAGAATTCAGAGTATCTTGATTTCGTATGAGAACCTCTTTAAATATACAAATACACTAGCAAAGACGGATCCACTTATTTTACCAAAGTAATTAATACCAGATTAATCAGAGCCATTCTGGCGAGATGATCCTTATATGCAGTAAGTCTAAGCTAATAAAGAAGATCTGGAATTTTTAATTCATGTCGCACTATCGTTCGTCACATATAATAGTTGCATTTACTTGTTAGTTCTATTAGTGAATGAGAAGTTTTAAAGGAATAAACTGCCGAGACACAAAAAATTTACTTTTAATTTTCGTTGGACGATAGTATTCATCAAAGATTAGTGTATAGTGATAGTGTTATAACTTCGTCCCATAACATCTGCGTTATACCAGTAGAAATGTTGTCATCAGTGACAGGTGGGTTCTATCATCAGTAGATCTATTATCGATCCGTCCGCTTCGGACATATGTCTTGAGCGTTCAGTGTTAATTGTTCAAAAAAGGAGTTCCGGAAAATCTAGACGAAGTACCATACATATAATTTGTCTTTATTTTGGCTAACATTTTAGTCAAATTCAATCTGTCCTTTTTCTGCTCATGTGTGTTTCAAACAAGCAGTATATTATTATTAGCATTATACTATTTTTCCTTTTAACCATGAATGAGGAAAGATGGTGAGAATCAAGGACGATATGTGACAAAAACTGCTCTAGGTCCCTGATGTCAGGAGAAAATGAAGAGGAAGAAATTTTACGCAGATAGTTCAAGTAAGAAATAGTACGGAGGGACTAAAAAGTGGTGGGATTCTCCAAATCAGGATCTCCCACCAGATCATTGATAATAGGTAACATAATACGAAGGTTTCTATACCTGTGATCATGTTCCTCCGTGGTTGTTAGTCTTCGAAAGCCCGCGCGATAAGTATCTCCTCGTGGTTGCCTGGCGTCGTATCCGCCGGGCGCATGCGTGGTACGGCTGTTCGCGTGGTATGCGCGCGCACGGCGACGGGGTCCACGTGGCGATGCACGTGGACGAGGATGATTCGTGTGCGAGACAGGTTTGTGTGTCCCCCCCGGTCCTGGATGATATAATCCAGGGGAGCCGGTCGACAGTTGTCACACTGACGCGAGTTTGGATAGAGGGTCGACTGTGACAGGCGTAGCGGCAACCTGCGGTACTGACTGCGACTTACTGGTGACAGGATCGAGCGTCGCTTCATCGCTGCGGTGCCGTGGAGAGTGCAAGACCTGGCGGGCAGAGATTCGCTGTTTATTATCTTTGTTCACACACAAAACACCTTATATTTTAATTAATACACACCCGTCTATGAAGGAAGATAAGTGTTTATCTGATATGTTTGGTTTTCTAATGACCCAGTTCATATAGAAGGCGTAGAGTTAAGTCGTAGTCGAAGGTTAAGTTCCTAGTCCGTTTGGTATAAGCTTTTGAGGCGTGTTTCAAGTTTAACAAAAATTCAACACAAAGAACCTCTGTTTGTTAAGTGGACATTTCGGGATCTCTGATTGGCTAGTCGTAAAATTTGTTTGTTTGGTATCGTAAGAAAAGAGGAAAATTTTCATTTTTTTAGACTACAACTAGATAAACCATAAGACTACATCTTGAGACAGTGTGTGGAACAATAACTGAACAACTTGTAAATTAACTCGGCATAAAACCCCCTCAGTTACAAAGTTTTGACGACGTTTACAGAACACCATCGTCGAGCAAATAAGGCCAAGCCATTTGGCTGGGCAACCGAGTTTTTCACAGGCGAACCCAAATAACAAGCTACTTCTGACCAAATAATAATTATATTTTGTTTTTGCTTGTGTCTTCCGACGACTAACAGTTCCACGTGTTACACATATCGAACTAATGGTTGGGGAGCATGATAGATCTAAACACTTCTGCCTGGAGTGGAAATCAAACCCACTCTTTCGGTAATGAAGGTGGGCCCGACCCCTGGACCACTAGCCACACAGCTTATATAATGTCTCTACTTTATTACTGGGGTGTATTATTGTCTTCTACTTTACTTGAGTCCTCGCCTTCCGGGGGGCAGAGGGAAACTTGCCGAGTCTGGTGACAATGAGTCTCTCCTGGCTTTCCTGCCCGAGTCTCTTCTCCTGCATTGAGGTCATGGAGAGGGTGGGCTGCGATTCAACGGCGACCTCTGAAACACGGGCGATCCAGTTAGATTGTCATTCGTGTGTCCAAGGAGTTTTGATTGGTTGCCATACCTCTGAGGTATGAGACATGTAATACGATTCCGTG
Organism: Sweltsa coloradensis; assembly: GCA_024449915.1. Classification (NCBI taxonomy): domain Eukaryota; kingdom Metazoa; phylum Arthropoda; class Insecta; order Plecoptera; family Chloroperlidae; genus Sweltsa; species Sweltsa coloradensis. The sequence continues at coordinate 20,769 of JAMZAV010018986.1, forward strand.
CTTGTTTGCCAACACTTTTTTCACTTTTAATCATATTCTTTCTCTCGCAGGTGTAATTACAACTTTTATGCCTTCCTTCTCCAACCATGACATATCTACGTAATTATAAATTTATATGTTGTGCTATAAATAATAGTGTAAGGGAAATATTTAAATCTTTTATCCCATTTTCTTGTAGGTATTTGTGTATAAAATATACAATACCTACAAGAATATGGGTACAATATGTAAATATTTCCCTTATTACAGTTTCTTTTATAGCACAACATATAATTTTATAATACGTAGAATGTCCATTGTTTGTAGAAGAAGGCAAATAGTTGTAATTACCACCTGGAAGAAAAATGATTTAAAAGTGAAAAAAGTGTTGGACAAACAAGCACTGGAATTGTATTTACATGTATCCATACCTCAGAGGTATTGCAACCATCAAACTCTTGGACACGATGACCTCTAACTGTGACTCGCCTGTGTTTTCAGAGTCGCCTTGAATCGCAGCCCACCCTCTCTCCTGACCTCAATCAGGAGAAGGAGACTCTGGCAGAAAGCCAGGGGGAACTCCTGCTCACCAGACTACGGCAATTTTCCCGCGCGGAAGGCGAGACTCCAGTAAGTAGAGCCAATATCAGTAATAAAGTAGAGCATTATAATAAATCTGTTGGCTAGTGGTACCAGTGGTTCGGGTCCCACTTCTATACCGAAAGATTTGGTGTTTGATTTCCACTCGCAGGCAAGAAGTGTTTAAGATTCATCATGCTCCCCAATCCATTAAGTTCGATATGTGTAACACGTGTGACTGTAATGTCGTCGAAGACACAAAGCAAAAACAAATATAATATATCTTTGTTCGGAGTAGCCTGTTTATTTTTGGGGGTTTCGCCTGTGAAAACTCCGCACGCGAGCCAAATGTTTTGGCCATTATTTTGCTCGACGATGGTTCTGTACGTCAGTCCATAATACTTGTAACTGAGGGGGTAATGCCGAGTTAATTTTTACAAGTTGTGTCAGTTATTGTTCACACAGCTGTCTCAAGATGTAGTCTTATGTTTCGTCTTAGTTGTAGTCATAAAAAAGTTGGGAAATGTTCCTCTTCTTACGCTAAACAAAATTCTTACGACTAGCCATCAAGATCGAAATTGTCACTTCCACAGAGGTTCTTTGTTGTTGAATTTCTTCGTAAAACTGAAACCACGCCTCAAAGCTTATACCAAAGCGACTAGGACTTAACTTACGTACTACGACCTTAACCTGTCCGACTTTATTGACTGGGCCTTAGAAACCAAATATATAATCAGATAAACATTCTTCTTATAAGAAGGGTTGTGATAAAATCATTAATGGTTTTTGGAACATAAGATAATAAACAGCACTCTTGCCGCAGGTCGCACCTCTCCCCGGACCCAGCGGTGAACGCGACGTGTCCACCAGTACGGGGGAGGAGGGGGGGAGGGGGGAGAGTCGCAGTCGCCGCGGTCGCTTCCCGCCGTCAGTTCGACCTCTATCCAAGGTCCGTTCCACCCGGTCCCCGGCTCATCCGGCGGGGGATCCCCTCGCTCGCCCGAATCTCGTCCACGGTGCTCGTCACGTGACCCGTCCGCGTGGCGCGCGCATCCCGGCACACCGTCCACGCATGCGCCGCCATACTACGCAGTCACCACCGAGAGATACTTATCGCGCGCGGCTTATCGGAAACAATTCAACCACGGAGGAAATGATCATGTAATGAGTACTCTATATGTTAACTTATATGATTTTTTCTGGGGAAAAAGTCGATTGGAGAATGCCCCACCCTTTTTAGTCCTTCCGTATATTTCTTACTCTGAATTATCTGCTTAAATTTCTTCCTCTTCATTTTCCTCCTGCATCAGGGACCTAGAGCAGTTTTTGTATATCTTCCTTGTTCTCCCTCTTTCTCCATTCATGTTAAAAGGAAATAGTATAATGGCTAATATAATTACTGCTTGTTGAACACAATTAGCACGAAAAAATACAGATGACTTTTTGACTAAAATGTAGCAAAATAAAACACATTATATTATGGTCTTCGTCTAGATTTCCGGAACCCTTTTGACAATTAACAACTGGAACTGCTCAAGATCATTCTGCGAGCGGATCGGGGGGGGGGGGGGGTCGATATAGATCACTTGATGTAACCTCTCCTGATGACACTTTTTATGTAACCGATTATGACGAGTATAACACTAATCTATCTATCATTGATAATACTATCGTCCAACGGATAAAAGTAAATTTTTGTGTCTCGGCCAGTATCCTTTAACTTCTATTCAGTCATAGACCTAACAAGTATAGTCATACTTATAGTGACGAACATAGTGCTCGATGAATTTTTAAAAAATTTCCAGATCTTTCTTTTTAGCTGTAGCTACTGTATAAGATCATCTGCCCATCATGCTCTGAGTTTCTGGCTATTAATTATTTTTGTAAAAAAGTTATCCGTCGTTTGCTTAGTCTTATTGCTAATGTTAAAGAGTGTTTCTCATACGACTCAGATACTCTGATTCTGGAGGTCACAGTCAATCTATTTTCTCCCCACCGGCAATTCTCACTGACAGTTTTGTGTAGAGCTTTTCTTTCGTACAAACCCTTCACAATACCCCATACCCTAGTGTGTATGGCACATAGAGTTTAATTGATGTGGTACCCTCCAGCAAGCTAGGTTTTATCTTCAGAGTCGAAGATTTGTATATTCTTGCTCAGGTGCGCGCAACTTCCGGCGCCAATCCTCTCAGTCCGACGACTACCATCAGGTCCCGCGGGCGTCGCGACTCATCTTCTCAATCACATACGCACCTTCGCCACCAATGACGTCGAGGCCCGACGAGCACGTTCTTTGACAGTGCAGTACCCAGACCGGTAAGTGGTTCATGTTGTCCGCGGTATATTGGTGCTGGTGTAGTGCTTGTTACTGCATTCGAAGTAGATCGGTCTAATTACGTGGTGACTTAGTGAGTAACTCCTGGCAGATAGGGTTAGTGTGCTAACGAGTTTAACAGCCTCGCCGAGGCTAAGTGGGCTAGACGGTCTCTACTGCTAGCGTGAGCATTATATTAACCTAAGAAGAGTTGCCATACATTGTTTCCGGCCGCCATGTTGCAAATTCATTTTTTAGTTTCGTCACTGCCGTAAACAGTACAACAAAGTACCGATTGAAACAGACTTGAAAAACCAAATTGCCTTGCAACAGTCCAGACTTGTTTACGTCTTGTTTTTCTCGACAATTTGTTTACTTTTACGCCAGTGACGACACTAAACAATGATTTGGCAAAAACATGGTGGCCGGAAGCACTGTATGGCAGCTATCTTGTTAGGTAAATATTGCTCTCTATCTATCTGTCGAATTATCAACCGACCAACATCAAGACAATCGCAATTTCAAACTGCGTAGTTTCAACTGACTATTTATTGGGATCATCTCAATCCTCGACCTATGAAACGATCGAATTCTCACTCTCTTAAAATTGGATTGATTAGTTACGTTATGCTATGGAAAGGTTGGGTATCTTGAGACAAAAACGTGCCAAGTCTTATGATCAAATACTTCTACTGCCCGCATGATCGAGACCTGCCGTCCGCCAACTGTTGAAGCAGTCAGTTCAGACAAAAAGTCATAAGTTTCGACACAGCAATAAGTTCACACCGCAGCTTGCTAGGAGTTGTAAAAATGGAGCAATTGTGTTTTATTATGGATATTCTCCGCGTAAACATGCTAGTGTCGCTCTGCCAAGGTCGCTAAACTCCTACTCCTGTATGTAAAAAAGGATACGCTAGTCTAGTAGATTTGCGTGGACCTTGAGTTGAATGCAGTACGACTGCAGCACCTTGGTATGCTCTTCACATGGCCTACCACGACAATAGATACTGGTCCGCTGTCATGCTGTGTTTTATTATATATTACGAGCATATTAGATTGTCGGTGCCCCAGGTTTGCGAGTGCCTCTACATGACTAGTGACAGTCAAAATAACAAAACAGAGATGGCATATTATGTAGGGTTTGTGTATTCGTAAAAAAGGCCAGATTCTTATTTCTATGTCACAAAACAATTTATTTCTACACATTTTGTGATTTTTAATCAACTAGTATTGATGTTTCAAAACAACCTAAACAACAATAAGCAGGTGGATATTTCAATTTTTGAGTATTTTCAATTTAAGATTTAAGATTTTAAACTGGAATTTGTGTATTAAAAAATCAACTTACAATAAACCTACATGATAGCTTATTACGGGTGTTTTGCACACTTTTACTTCACGCCCATACAAAATTTTTAAAACATAAATAAAAAAATAGAAAAAAAAGATTTTTAACGTTTTTTTTATATATGCTTCTAATTTAAGTGTTAAATGTAGTTTATATAGTAAACAGTTTCACCGCCTTCTAAATTATTGAAAAAAAAACAGTATCCCGAAGGGTTTAGTTTATGTCGAGGTGATTAAACATTTAAACGAACAAAAATTAAACGTTTGTTAGTCAATTTCTAGGCCTTTTAAGATATCTAGTATCTAGATGAGTCTTAGATAGATATTGTCTAAGATATTTTATTACAATGTCGCGTACTGCGTTTAAAGTAAGTGGTCCGCATGCAGGATGACTTGGCCGGAATTAATTGAAACAAGACGCTCCCCATTGTTCTAGCGCGGACGCGTATTGAATTAGTCCCCTACTCTCGGATTAGAAGTAGATGTTTGTTATCTTCCCGCCTCGAGGGGGAGACCTGACTAACCAAGCTTCTTCTTCATTAAAGTAACAAGACGCGAGCGGAGCCAGAGAGGGTGGTTTTCCTTTCTAAGTCGCGCGCGCGCTGGAGGCCACCGCTTCCTGACTGACGTGTTTTCTCCCAGACGGTTGGAAGTTGCCAGAACAACAACGAGCTTATCGTGTGTGTGGACTCGGGTCGAGTGATTAAAAATAATCAAAGAATGAAAAGATATGTCTGGTCAAGGCAACATTTTTCACTGAAATTTGTTTTGAAGTTCGTTTGATGTAAGGAGTGATATACATTTGTTTTAAGGTTAAGCTGCTTAGCTTACCCCCCCCCCCCCCGAAAAACCCCCCCACAACCACCCCCCCCCCCCCCCCCCCCCCACAAAAAACCCCCCACACCAAAAAATTAACCCAAGAAAAACAAAAAAACACCAAAAACCCCCCCCCCCTCGCGACAAACTAAATTAATCTGTGTCGCTGTAGGGATGGATACATTTTTACTGATGACTCTGTGGATTGCAGAGCCGATGGGAGGCTTTTTGTACAGTTTTTGTGATGTCCAATCCTGATCTTAGAGCAGATATGTGTTTTCATTTTGAATTTTTTACGTTAAATTCTTCATTCCAAGAAATGATAAAGCTCTCACTTTCAACTAAAACACACTCTCCATAATTCTTTTTTAAATGAATTCACTTCAACAACATTAATACTACACTTACTACATTAGGACAACTGCTACCACTCTACACTACGACTACGACCACGACCTACGACCACGACCACGACCACGACCACGACTCACGACCACGACCACGACCACGACCACGACCACGACCAGACCACGACCACGAGCCTTTTTACGTCTCTCGGACACGCCCAGCGACCACGACCACGGACTCACGCCCACGACCACGAACCACGGACCACGACCACGATCCACTATACCACGACCACGACCACCATTACAATTGCTAACTACACTTCCACTGCGCTACGCTTATAAACAGTGCCGCTATCTTCATACGTTTTACAAGAATCGTTATTGACCATGGACTAACCTGCAATATTCACGATTGTACTCTATTGTATTTCGCTGCTACACAACCATAACTCTAGATTGTCACATCGCGCTCATTATGCATCCCTACTCTTGCGCGTCCCATGAGTGGTGGGTCGGAGTGACGCTCCGCGCGTACGCCGGATAAGTAGGCCGATGTGAAGGTCATTCATTAGACGCTCAGGCGGTCGCCTAGCTGGGCGCCCCAGCTCCGGTGGCGACGCGATAACTAATCACTGCATTCTGCGGACGAGGCTCTTTCCTAACTCCATGGTGTTTTATGGTTATATTTGGCAACACTCGAAGTTATAGTGTGCAGAACTTTTGCGTTTGGGTCGTATGTGAGTATGTTGACTGAGTCATTATTTTGTTATCGTTAATATTGTTTCGTTGTCTCGTCTTAACACTGTCTTAACATAAAGAAAAGCCTAACGAGTTTTGAAAAGGAAGGGAACTTCAGTTTATAAACATCGCTGTAAGAATTGCACATCAGTTTGGTATCCTCCAAACTGAGCAATAATACCGTATACAATGATTTTTATTGTTTTCTGTTTGCATCTTCGACTTTTTCATATAGGTACTTAAGATGATTAGCAAATTCACCTAAAGACTCACATTATTATTGTTACTTTAGGGTTGGGTTATGAGGCAAAGACGTTTAAAATCGCTCTCGTCACAAGTGTATAATTTGGTTTATTTCACAAATTTAAAATAATTCTAATTTCAGGTTTAGTAGGAGGAACTTAAACGATCGTTGATAAAGTACTAACCACGTATATACTATGTGTGTGATAATATGTTCAAACAAAATTTAACTTTAATACATCTGGTTATTTCCGAAATTTAAGTTTTATTCCTATTCATACTCCTTGCACATTTCATAATATCACTATGACGTGTCTTACTTGAATCTGGCACAAATTTTTTTTTCAAGTAAAATGTTCAGGGCCTCAAACCATTTTATTAGGATAGACAAAATATTAAGATACTGGTCTAAGTATGTATAAGTAATAATTTATAAATATATTCCCACACGTCAGATAAAACAACTTGGAAATTAATCGATATTTAATCTTTAGGCGTTTGCGGTAGTTGTACAGTTACCTACTCTTATGGATCATGTTCACATCCTTTACTGTGAACAGCTTCCCCATAAAGTTTCCAAGTGTGTGTGAAATGATCGCAAAAAATTACCTCATTTAACCCTGTTTAACTCATTCACTGACTTGAAAGTCACTTAGACCTACACAGGCGTTTCTCAGTTAACGATTTGAAATTATTTAGAAATACGTTCTTCAACTTTGCTTATTCTGACGACATTTTAATCCGAGTGGGATTGAGTTCCCTCCTTAACCAGCCTTCGGACTGATTCCCTTAACAATCACCCTAACACACTACCTTTTGGAGGCCGTCCTAAGCAACGAAGCACATAATAAATTCAGAGTGTTCCTAATCATCCTAGTTGATTCTGGCGTTGATTCCGTCGGATGTTCGCACTGTCCATACCACTCGATTCTATATTTCCCTTAAAACTATCGATCTTTGTTGGTTATCGCGCACTCTTCGATTGCGTCGGGCCTACAGGGTTTGGCTGGTCGCTTTATTTTACTGTCCCCACTGAAAATCAGTTATATAGACTCTAAATACAATTTATTTATTATGAACTCACTACAACATTAAGATCAAAGTCTTACCGCCACATTAAAACCACGGGAACTTACCCTTTTTTTGTAATACTCAAAATGCCACGCAAAGATCCGAAAAATGTGGGATAAGACCCTATGTGTGTTTGGTTAGAATTATAACGCCTGCAGAATATTTTTCTCAATTCAATCAGTGGCGTTTTTAATATCGAATAAGTTTAATTTACTATCTTCGTTATTTAATCATTATTGATGCATATATTTGTGAATACGTTTTTTTGCCGGGTACCTATAAGTGTTCTAACGAAACTACATAGGGTCTTTTATCATTTTTTTTCGATTTGCTTCTTTTTGTGAGATATTACAAAAATAGGGTGATTTCGTGTGGTTTTAATGTACACAAAATTACACCTAGGTATTAAACTTTAAGAAGGTATCAACGGGTATCCCTATGTAATAGGTCTATTTTCTCTCATGATCGGGCATCCCACGAAAGAGTAGTTCAAATTTGATATAAGTACTAGCTCGTTCTCTTCTCGTAATTAGAACTTGTTCTCTAAAAAAGGGAAAGACTCGCTCGAACATTTCTGTTATCCTTCATCTTCACTTGTCTGGCTTAGCAAGTGTCCGTTGTCATATTAGTGTAACGCGTCTCATTTGTCAGCCGTGGTGAGCAGATCATTAATGTTCCGGCTTTACAGAATCCAGCTGAGCCGTCGTACCCCTCGCCACCAATCTCGTGGAAGAACTTTTCTTTATTTCTTTTTTACCGGCTTTCGTAATAGTATTTTTTAATTTCGTCTTGCGGGGTTATCTTTTCTTCTGTCTGCACCTTTCTTTCGCGATTTTACTTTACCATTGGGCCTCTTTGTGGTTGGAGACTTGCTGCATTTGTACCATCTCTTCTTCATACTTCCGCCCATAAACTAGGGGCTTTTACAGCATGGCGTAATACATACAATATGCTCAGCCTCTAAATGATAAAAGGCTAGAAAGGAAGCTATTATCATGAATTATTTGATCTCAAGATCTATAATAAGATTACATGGTTCAGAATTTTATGTTAGTTTTTAATTGTGTTGCTTGCATGAGATACTTGGATCTCGTTTATTGTTATAGGCAAGGAATAGTTCATGTAAATGTTTAGTACTGGACAAAGTGTACTGGTAAAATAAAAAAAAAAAAAAAAAAAAAAAAAAAAAACAAAAAAAAAAAACAAAGGAAAAAAAAAAAAAAAAAAAAAAAAAAAAAAAAAAAAAAAAAAAAAAAAAAGAAAATAATCAATACATTCTACACTTAATCATCAATTAACTAGTAACGCAAGTCGTTGTTAAACGAGGTGAGGCCTATGTGTATAGTATCAAGTATCATTCCCATACTGGGCTACATCGAGCCCTTATGTATAGGGAGAAAGGCTATGTTCCCGGTACTCAACCATGGCTCACTCACTCGTTAACCGCTTTGGCGTTTCCTAGTGTATTTAAATTTGAACATTTAAAATGCGAATCACTGTTCACCGTATTAGCGTGAACATTACCAAATTTCCAGATAAAACAATCACCTAGTTTATTACCCATTTAACAGCCCCTCAAAAATAATATTTTTGGGTGATAAAATATAAAGTTAAAGTTCGAGGCTAATGGGTTATCGAACCCCAACCCTCCGCTGCGGTAGTCTAAATACTTACCATTAGGCCATGCAAGCCACGTAGTTATCGTCCCGCTAGCTACTATAAACAAATGCTATATGATATTTAGAATTAAAAATGTCACTATTCTTTAACTTTAGGTTATTAGGATTCCATCGTAATGAATCGAGCTGATTTTGTAGCAGTTCTCAGTAAACTCGTCACCGGATGTCTGTGTTATAAATTGTCGCCCAATCTGTTCAGCGTTTCAGGCTGAGTTCGGACGTACAGACAGACAGACAGATCAGAATCAAATGAGAGCCGTTCGAGTGGAATGGAGACACTCGGTCGCTCCGCTCCCTCGTTTAATACTTTCAGTGTAAGAAAACCTGGCCTATGGTGTCATGCATGCCTCTCTCAGGTTGTTTAACTAGGTATATTGGAGTTAAGACAATCATGAAAGGGTTGTCCGAGGTCTGTTTAAGAGGAATCGATCACTTGCTTCACAGTACGACTGAGAAAAACCTTCAGTCAGGATTGCCAGTCTCGACGAAATTTGAATATTAGACTCGCGAATGCTGAGTTTGTGACGCTTCAACTCTCTCAAACACAATTGTACATACATAAAACAAAATAAATGTAAGAACTGAAACCAGTGATTAGTTCGCCTAAATAATTCAAACAATAATTATATTGTGCTGTTTCTATCAATAATGTTCGTCAAAATTCCTGTTTTCTCTTTTCTCATTCTTTTTCTCCGTGTGTTCACTTGATTCTTTGCCTTTATTTTATTTATTTAATTTGTAGTCCATTTCATTTGACAATTAGGTAATTCATTTAATAATCTTAATTTTATTCATTTTCTTATTGTTTTGCATTGTTTGTAATATTTTTCTCTTGATTTTTTCCCTTTACTGGTTTCATCATTTATAACAGATAGGATAGATGTTCATAGATAAATCAGATAATTATTAAAAACCTCGCTACATGTGAGTAAGATGACTACATTCGTGTAGTGCTTTTGTATATCAGGTGAAGACAATACACAAGATTCAAAGAGAAATAGTTGTTTATTTCATAGGTGATGACAGACAACGGAGACATACGTGATTTGATAAAGACACAGCATAACAAAACAATGAACACAAAGAGGTTTACAAACATAATATTTCAGATGCTCGATCTACCGTACTATTGTAAACGCGCAACGTGGTCCAACGGATTTAACACTAGGGTGTTTTGCATGTTCTCATTTAGATTATAAATAAAACGTCACTCTCCAACTATTTGACAACGGTATCGCCATATTTCTTTCAAATGCCAGTTTCAATGAGTTTCCACGCCCGTCTATCGGGGGGTGTGTCAAACTTAGTAGAATTGTTGAGTTCAGAAAACCAGTACTTATGATTCATCTCTTGACATCATCTCTCATTCTTATGAAAGATAAATCCCGTTATGAAAATATTGGCAATTTTATGACGTATTTCCACATGACGAATTTACCCTGATTATAAATTTCTCCATTTTTAAAAAGATGTGATTCCTTGTAGTGGATGTTTTTTCATGATCTTTTTCTAGTTTTATTTCTGTATATACATAAATTCTGATATTTTTGCTCTTTTTTTACAAAATCATTTGCATTATTTAACACTTTCATCTTACATCACGTCACTTAAAACCTTGTCATTTAGTTCGAGATCTGTTATATAACTACTATGTTATATTTAACGACTTACCAAATAAGCAGGGATAAGAAAATTTAAATGTCATGTAGATAAATACATAATTACGTGTACAAGGTAATGTAAAGTGTACGGCTGCACTTGTTATTGTATGCACATTACTGAGATATATCTCATAAGTTAAGCTGGGTAACAGAAATCATATTTCGATACATTTCGATGTGGGAATATTTCGATATTGTATTTAAGTCTTTGTGCAACATATATCGAATTTTGTGTTTTGGTGTAACAGTTCTGTTAGTATTTTTAAATTTCAAATCTAGAACGTGGGATATGAACTTTTTTGGGTAATGTTGGAAGTTAGCCCAAATGTTTTACTAACAAACGATTACATATGAAGGGTATTATGTATTCTTCTTATATATTTTCGGATCGTGCGTGTTGGTATCCTAGACCCCTAGTCATACTAGTAGATTCGACAGGGAACTTGTAGAATGGTGGGGAGGTGCCGGGTCAACGAACCTGAGATTGCGAACAAACTCGTTGTATTCATTTTTTGGCAGATACATATTGCAACCCTTTTTGCTGACACACATCAAATACACCGTATGCTACATAAATACAATTTCATATATTCGAAACTTTTCGTGTGTACCGATAACATGTATGAGCATATGCCCTTGTCCAGTCCTAATTTCAAATCTTCACTCATTAACAACACAAGAAACTAACGCTTACATGTGACACTTTCGTTAGTGGTAAACTGGCTCGTGCCAGCCATGAATATGATTTTCAATGTGTCTATTCAAACAGCGACTAGCTACGATTTTTTAACTAGAACATAATTCCTTGGCATTACGCGTCAACCCATGCTTTACACTATGGCATCTCTTTAATCAAGCTTGTGTGCAGACTTCGAGTAAATTTTGGTGTCTTTTTTGTGGGTTGAAGAAGAAGAAGAGAGAGCCCTAGCGCGTATTGTGGACGGCAGCTTGTGGTCACAACGTAGTGTGATAAAAGCCACGTGGACTTCTTTATTCTTATTCTCCTACTCAACAGCACAGTAATACCTCTACTTTGATATTTTGTTGTCGCACCGTGATATATCCTTTCCTCCTTCAATCTCGTTTCTTTCTTTTCGTTCTTTCTTCTTCTTTCTTCTTCATCTTCATAACCTTCACACCCGCTCAATCATGTCCTTAAGACAATCTAATCCTTCTTCACTGTCTCCATTTTGATCGGTTCGTTAATCTCACTCTATTTCCGTTCAATCCTGTCATCGATCACATCTCTGTGCTCACTCTTCTTGCGAAATCTCCCATCATCTGTTGATTCTCTACCGCGCCGTTCTAGTCACTTCTCCCCTCGTCGTAAGAATTCCTTCCCCATATGATATACTCTTCCCCCCTCCCCTGACCACTCTAACCGGCCACTCCTTCTCGCCTTCCCCCAACCACCCAACTCACAACAAATTCCCGCTTCCTTCCGATTGTATCCACATCATTGAAACCGCCTGGCTTTTCATATATTTTTTCTCGCGACAAGAAAATGCCATCCAACTAAAAGAGAAACTCTCCTTTGCTTCTCCTAATGATTCCCCCTTTTCCCCTTTGGTCCATTCATAACGCTATGTTTTTCCGGGTTGGACTCATCAGTCCATTCTCTTTGACATCTGTCCGCCACGCCGTATTTTCATCCGCCACCGCAATTCTCTGAATCACATGTCTTTTCGTTCTCACTCGTGTGTTTAGCTGAGTTTGACCTATTTTTTCTTTCTTTTTAAGGACAGTGGCTTCACACGTGTAAGAACCGCGTATTTCACTCGCTTCTTTGTAGGGGTTTTCATTCAGAACACTCTAATGGACGGAGAAAAAACCTTGGATTCACACTCATTATTTCATGACGTTTGGGCGACTCAGCTTATTGATTTCATTCGAAATTTTCTAACACCATCAATTTCACATAAAACATTTTACATTTATCTTTATGCTACTAAATCACTTTTTGGAGAATAATATTACAAAATGACGTGTTTATTTTCTTTTCTTTTTCACTATATAATAAATAAATAATTTTCTTATGGAAGGATTTTTGCCGATGGACCTGGCTCGATAATTACCAGTTTGTAATTTTTTTTTCGAGAAATGGCGCAACATTAATTTTTTGTTTACTTTCAAATTCTAACTAGTGGGTAGCCTCCATGGAAATATATTTTTTGAGTTAAGTCGGTGGCATCCCCCACGTACAGTATCGCCAAAAATGAATAAGTATGTATTACGTTCGCATCTCGGGTTCATTGCCCTGCACCTCCACATTTGTAAAAGTTCGGACGAACTTACTAGGTATACCAAGGGTAATAAGCTGCTCCACTCGAACCAAAGTTGAATAAAAGTCAATATTTCTTAGGTATTTGGCAGCTTTAGAAATAAACTAGGGAAACCGCAAAGTCGTTGTTAAACAGTGAGTGATCATGTGTTGAGTACCCGGTTACATTACTTTTCTCCCCTACATTAGGCCTACCTAGCCTATCATAGGCTAGAGAGGCTCATTATGGCCTTACAGTTTGACTACACGCGCCCGTATACCAACTAAAGCTTTTAAATACCCATTATTTATACGAATATAATTATTCACAACTTAAATGCCCATATGTTTCCGGGGACTCACCACATGAACTCGCTCACTCGTGTGATCTAACTACGACTTTGGGGTTTCCCTAGTTCTAGTTGGCTAGGCTCCCTTGTAGCCGAAATGTGAAGAAGTGGTTCAATCCCCTGTCGGAAAGATTTTGTAATTTTCTAGATTGTATTTAAAAAATTATTAACATTGTTTTGTTTAACTAACGCAGTGTAAGTCCATCATCTGTGGCAATAAGGCCTACTATTGGTCAACATAGCCAGTACGAATCGTGAAATAGTTGCAGAGGTTTACTCAATCTACCGAGCGGAATTGGGGTACCTTGACGTCAACATTCGACAGACCTTGCATGGCACGGCATTTCACGGCCAGGCGAATAACAAACAACAAATATCTTTTCAAAATGTAAAGACATTGTCGTAAATAATTTCTAACATTAGCGTCTATTTTTTCATTTTATTATTTCTTGTAGGTTTAAATCGCAATGAATCTTGCTGATTTTGTTAGCTGTTCTCACTAAACTGCGTACCGGGGGATGTCTGTTTAAAATTTCAGTGCAATCTGTTCGCGTGATCGTGCTGATTTCACTGTACACACCGCACGCACGCAGAGAAACGATATAAGTTCCGTTTAAGTCGAATTGAGATCACTCCGTTCGCTACGCTCACTCGTTCATAGATAATGCATGACACCCAGAAACCAACCATGATAAAAGATTAATAAATAGGAAAACACATCTCGGTAAGCAAGTAAAATTACTTGTTCAGTTTTGTTCGGTTTGTGTTTGAATGGAATGCTTATTTGTGAATCTCTTGTGCAGTTATTTTAAATAAATAATAACATCTAACGTTTAATTTATGGCGTATATGACAGATATAAATACAATTAATAAAAATATTTTTAATGAGTAGCTCAATCGCATCGTGACTTAAAACGTCAAAATTAAAGTGCAATCCCACCAAAATTATATGAAAAACAAATGCTTAGTACTAAAATACCTATAATAAATTTAAAACTTAATGTACGAAAGAACTGATCTACTTAAAATTGTTTTATAAACATTGACAATTACACTGATACGGAGCGGCCACATTGTCTTTCGTTCTCATATCGAAGAGGGGGGGGAGGGGGGGGGGGGGGAGGGGGGGAGGGGGGGGAAGGAGAGAGGGGGGGGGGCTGCACACTTAGTGGCTTGTCACTAAAAAACGCAAGCTCAAATTCTGGAACGACTAGTGAAATGAAACGAAATTTTAAAAACATATACAAAAATTTTTTTTTTTTAAACAAACACACATATAGTATATTATTTCCTCAGAGCTAACTTGTGTCAAGAATTACAGAACGTCACCTCTTCACTAATCTGTTTATCATCGAAGCGCTCTCCTCAACAACGAATACACTCGGCTAAACGAACCATGCCGACATAAAGCCGAACCACCTACAAAACTTGCATACCCTCATCACCATGATCGCCCCCCCCCCCTCCTCCCCCCCTACCCGTTGTGTATGAATCTCCTTATCAGCAACAACGCTTCCGTGTCCTGTGTTAAGACCCTGTGTCGGATCAGATGGACTTGTGGAGAGAGAGGAGATAGTCTTAGTGGGCGATCAAGTAGAGACTATCCCAGGTAGATACCCCCTCCACAGCACACCGCAACGAATGGAAAACTTTTAACCGTGCATTAGAGTTTAACGTTACAGTATTTATATAAACGTAGTAAATCTGTATTTTTGTTATTTTGATGTTTGGTTTGTTTTTGTTTTTTGTTTTTATGTTTGTTTTTTCAAAAAAATAAAATGTAATTTTTTAACACATTTGGGAGGCTTCTCAAACCAGGTTAACAAATAAGGTCGAAAAATGTTCACAATTACATTTTGTGGAGGTGCCGGGTCCCAGGCTGTATTAAGGCCGGGCATTAAATGCGAGGTGCTAGTGTTGTTTATTAATCGTCGGCGGTCATTTGTACAAAATTACAATTTTTGTTGTAAAACCTAAGCCTCCGCCTACCTATTTTTTTTTTTCGAAAAAGTTTGTTTTTGAAAATAGGGCTTAAATACGTTTAACCGTGAAAACGCGTAAATTTCATGATAACGTTAAGGCAACTAAACTCTTTTCCATCCCTTGACACAAGCCAACTTAACGAAGTCGGAGTGAGCTATCAGCCATCAGGTAACGGGACGACGCTACCCCACCCATCTTTTTTGTATTAGTCGAAAATAGAACGATTCCTATTTTCCCGCCGCAAGTTCAGCGTATAAGCCTAAAATGTGTCAATATCTACAAAAATATTGAAGTCTAGCTTTGGCTTCTAGTGATCTGTTATTGTCTGTGCACTTGTGTACACTTGAAACCGTCTGAATACGAAATATTGGTAGTTTTAATCTTGCTGCACGTGTCGAGCCACACTGGAACACTGTGTACTTCGTGACGGCAGAGTCATGTTCACGTCGCCTTCTAAGCTAGACCTGACCGCACTCGTGTAGCGGTGCAAAGGTACTAAATACAATATATCGGTTTAAACCGGACTGGTGTTGGCTCGAGACTCGTGATTCGGGAGGTCCCGGGTCAAATCCCGTGCGAGACAGGAAATCCTGACTGAAGGGTTTTTCAGAGGCTTTCCTCATCGTTAATGCGATGCAAGGTTGAGTCCTCTCAAATAGACCTCGTACATCCTTCACAATTGTCCTATCCACACCATACCTAGTTAGTCGCCGGGGGGGGGGGGGGGGTGGGGGGGGGGGGGGCGGAGAGGGGGGGGGGGGGGGGGGGGGGGGAGGGGGGGGGGGGGGGGGGGGGGGGGGTGTGGAGGGGGGAGTGGGGGGGGAAAGAGGGTCGACACAGTTAATCTGATGTGTACTCTACAGCGGGCGTCTAAAATCTCTTTTGACTATATATAACATGGTTATTTCATTTTATCTTCAAAAATCTTCATAGTAAACCACATGTTTGGTGCGTCGAAATACCATGATTAAAGGGGCGTAATACATCCCTAATCAGAATGTCCCGGGGAAGACTTATTTACCGGAGAGATATGGTCCACCCTCGTGAATTTACCTGATCCCAGACCAGCATCTGTATTCTCCATTGGGTGAGGAGGTGTTTTATCTGCCGGGATGCGATAGTTGCCGATGAGGGGGGGGGTAAATGAGGGAAAGTATTTGTCCCCATACTTGGACTGCTATAGCTGTAGCTTCACATGGGTGGGGCATTCGTTGTTTCGAGTTGCTCATAACTTAAAGTGATTAGTGAAGAATGAAGAGAAATGAAACATCGCATGTTTCAATTATGGATGGAAAAACTAAGCGGTTTTATACTATCTGACAGTCCTCTGCAAAACTAAGTAATTCATTATATAACATATTGTAGAACAGTTATAAATGTTTACAATAAATTAATGTTTGGACTTCCCACTGTTATTTATTTCAATATAGTGCACTTATATTTCGAACTGTTTCAAGTCCTTTTTAAATCGCATATTACTTCAATTATTATTCAAATATAAGTGAATTAAGAAATATACTATTGTACACAAGTATTCATATTCACATTAAATATGCTTGCAATAAGAGAACTGATATCCGTTAACCAGTTTAACTTGCACAATAATTCTACTTAATGATATAAATCATTATTTGCCGTAAATAAATTTAATGTTGATCCTTCTTGTATAACTATGTCAT
>JAMZAV010018994.1:0-20217 GCA_024449915.1 Sweltsa coloradensis
TGGAAAGGAATCCTACTAAAGTTTCAAATTGTTTATGTCAGGCTTGTGGGGTTGTATGTAATTGTTCATTACTGGGAATCCAATATCAGTAAATTTGTGTTTTTGCATACTAAACTTGTCACTTATATGTAGTGCGTCGTGTAATCCTTTTTATGTGACTCGACCGAGTCAGAACATTTTTTTGTGTGCAAATGAAGGTTGTACCCCAGTTTTATGTCTTTCAATTTTCAATTCTTTGTGCGGTTTACAAATTGGGTTTTGCACTCAAAGCTTTTTGCAGGTCGCGCCACCGTAGTACCGGCCCTAACTGCTATGAATCTTCAATATAGTAGGCTGTGAGTGAATGACTCGCTCCGCGTAGTTCTTTTGGCACGGCAGCGTGGATTTAGAGTGGGCTTCTAGCCTTCTACGTACTACGGTGGCGGTACAAGTATGAGAAAGCTGCAGTTCAAAGTCCATTTGAGTTAATACGGCAGTTCCTAGTATGTACCAGTATTATTATCCTGTATCCTGTAGGTCCTACCATAATAGGTACCGGTAGGCAAAAGTTTTTTTTTAGTTCAAACTAAAACTAGAGACTAGCTCTAATCAAGCAAATTTATGTACTTACATGTTTGTTTCTCATCAAACAAATTAATATTAAATTGGAAAATAATAGTAGTTTTTCTTTGTTTACAGGCCAATTTTTCCAGAAACGTTGCCCAAAAGGCAGGAATTGTAATTTTCTTCACGTTTTCCGTAATCCAGGCAATGCATTCTCACAAATGCGGCAACGTCGAAATGCTCGTTCAAGGTCTAGATCTCCATTCAATACCCCTGCAAGCCGGTCAGGCTCTCACAGGAGTCCAGAAGACGGACGAAATTGGCGCTGGTCCGAGTCGCCCGAGCCTCCACCACGAAACGGCGATGTCAACGGGAGACGAGAGAAAAAATCGACACGCAGGAACAGGGAGAGGGAATGGGAATGTTCTAGTCAGTCTAGAGACAGAAGCACCTCTGATAGGAGTAGTCAAAGTAGGAATAGAAGCAATAGAACTTATCATAGTAGTACAAGAAGTTCCTCACATAGAAAAGAGACGAAACGAAAACAACGGTCAAGATCTAGATCAAAAGGAAAGTGATTGATACTACCTTTGTAGATTTACTTACGGTAAGCGTCCGTATAAACTGGTGCCAAAGCAAAGGTCCCTAATTGTCATTTTTACTAAATCATAGTGTATTTTGCATATCTTCATTCTTCAATGTTTGATACTAGGAAAACACCAAAGTCGTTAGACGAGTGAGTGAGTCATGTGTTGAGTGCCTGGTTACATTCCATTTCCTCCCCTTATACATAAGGCTGAGTCCAGCATGGGTCTTTCCTCCCAAGCCTATCAAAGTCTAGAGTGGTGCATTATGACCTTACAGTTGACGCGCTATTATACCAACAAAACTCAAACCCCTATCATTTATACCTTATATAAAGATGTGACATTTCACTTACCCTCCTTACCTCGGCTAGCTCAACGTCGGCTCGGAGAGTACAAGATGTTGAATGAACTTGAATTGTTAAAAGAAATAAAATGATTGTTGTACTTAGGTTAATTAAAATAAGTGATTGTTGTAGAGCTGGGAACTAGGTGATTAAAAAGATAAATATTAATTACAAAATAGTTAGATTATATTGAAATTAAACAAACAAATAAAAATGACAATTAAAATACAGAAATACAATAAATGAATATGACAGGTACCAGTTAAATATAATCCCTATATGGCCATATAAGAAATTTAAATAACGATACCTGTTTAGAAGTTCTTGAAGTTGAAGTAATGGGGGGGGGGGGGGTGTTGTGGGGGGGGAAGTAGATGATCCGGTAATCGGTATGTATCGTGAAGACCGGGACTGACGACTTCCTCTCGTTCAGATTGGCTGCTCGGCACTTATTACTGGACTTTGGTGTCAGTGGAGGGCAAGCTGTTCGTGGAAGGTTGTTACTGTTCAATGGATATAGTTGCAGATAGTCGACAATCTGAGTTGATTGTGAATTGTTGAATCGAGAAATGAATTGACGTTATAATTGTGATGTGATGTTCGATGAATCCGGAAAACATTTTTAATTGCCCTGCATATTAATAAATTTAGCACTCTCTCTTTTATCTTAAACACACGCCACTCACTTCAATATAAACTTTTAAACATTACTGCCACAGAACTCCGTCATGTCCCTAGTACACAACACAACCGTCCTCCCAGAACTTGACCACGTCACGACTACCACTCTCCCAGAAGTAGTAGTGACCATGTCACGACTACCACTTAACCAGAAGTGACCAACGTTCGTCTGAAGACTTTACTCCTTCTTCAAGTCCATATCACTACCATCACTCTCCCAGAAGTAGTGACCAACGTTCGTACGAAGACGATCATCCTTCTTCCAAGACTTAACATACTAGCCAATCAGAGTATTGTATAAAAATTACGTCATACACAAAATTAACCAATTAGCATCTTATAGGGGTGTTTTAGGAACGCCCAAATTTGGCCTTGAGCTCCCCTCGCAAGCTGACTTTAAATAGTTATCTGTATCTGTTTTTATTGAAATTTATAGGCAATTTTAGGAAAATATAGAATAAACATTTTAACATTTTAAAAGCTCGCCTTGGAAGAAGGATCGACACTTGATATTTTTTATATCTTAAAAATAGACAAAGTCCAGATCAAGCCTGCACGTTATGAAAGGAACTAAATAAAAAAAACACCCTTAAGACGGTGTGAGAACTGAAACTTGGCTTGGAAGACATCAGTCCTTCCAGACCTAGCCTGCCCTTTGGCGACCTTTAGGTTTTGAGTTTACTTGAAAACTGAGATAAATCTGTCCAAGCCTCGTCTGCAGTTCTGTACTATGTAACTAAAATTAAATTACTTAAAATTCTCAAGTGCAAGATTGAGAGTAACCTATGAAATAGACCTGTGTCTGAAGGACACTTAAAAATACACATTAAAATAAGAGGGCAGGACCATATCCTCTCAAAGATATCAATCAACTTAAATACAAGTGTTCCCGAGTACTCAACACATGACTTGCTCCAGGGCGTAGCGAGGGGGGGGGGGATCAGGGTGTCCGATCCCCCCCCGAAATCAGAAGAAGGACTAAAAAATACTCAACGGCACTATGCATTATGTGGTATAAAGCAAGGTATAAATTATTATAACAATTAATAAACTGTAAGTTAAAGGATGATTCTTGGATGATTGGCCTAATAAAGGCTTTGTGTACCCACATGCCAATGTAGGTTTTGCATTAGGGTACACTTTAACATATAGTATGCTGCGGTAAGTTAGTTCGTTAATATTTGTTCAGGTTAGTCTGCAAAATATTGCACTTTAGTTATGAGGTAAGAAAACAGATGTCTGGCCATTTATTGCAGGAGTTTTATGATTGTATGACTATGGGGGTTGAAAATAGAAAGTGTTTGCCATTGCCAAGGGAGGTTTTGAGAGACAGTTGTCCAGCTACTGTCTTGCAGAGCACACGCGTTTTTGCTGTCGTTGAAGTTTGCAATTGAAACATTCTTAATTGTGAGTTTGGTAGTGTAATTGTTTTATAAGTGTTTGTCACTCAGTGATATAAGTGTGTTTTTTGTGTTCGCCGCCATAGTTACTCTTGTGGAACAGTGTGTTAATGTTTGATATGTGTGTCGATTTTTAACTATGAGTAAAGTAAAAAATAGTAAAATAAGCGACTTTTTCTAAAAAAAAAAAAAAAACTAAAAGTGCACCATGACTCGGTTTATGTTTCCGTTGCAGACATAGCTATAATTTAAGGAAGAAGTATTTTAGTTAATACTATACCAAAATCTATGTAGGCCTACCTACGGTACTAAATGCATTAACAATGACCAAATATTATGTTTTATTAAAGATCGTTATAATTATTTAAACATATAGGCCTTGTATCTAGAACGATTCCCCACCCACCACCACAAGTTAATTCATCCCGATAACCACTTTTCTCTTAACTAACAAAAAACCGTACACAAAAGTTACGTAAAAACATCCCGACGGGGCTAGGGAAACAGACCCCCCCCCCCAACCCCACCGTGGGTCCTCTCTTCATTTTTGTTCGCTAAGTTTCACATTTTCCTTTAGTAAGGCATAGGCTTTATCTAAATTCATTCAATTCAGGACCTATATGAGTAAACTGTTTTTTGCCTTGTGTAGTTCAGAAAATTTTGAAGTGAAAGTTTTTTTAACTGACAATGTGTGGATTTTAAAAATTTTTATAATCGTCCAAAGCAAGCTAAAAACTAGTAAAATGGCACCATTTGAAATGTTAGAAATCAAAAATTTTCTGGGGCTATGCGCCCAGACCCCCCATTGTATCAATTTTAAGTTTATCCCCCCCCGAATCAAATCCTGGTTTACGCCCCTGACTTGCTCACTCTTCTAACGACTTGGGCGTTTTTCCCAGTACAGTTGGTTAAGGTGCCTTTATGCCCGGAATGTTGTAGATCCGGGTTCAAACAACCGTCGGGATAGATTGTTTATTTTGATTAGTATTTTATGATTTCTGGAAAATTATAGAACATGTTTTGAAATGATACAATAGGCCTAGGTACTATGGAAAACAGCCAGTACAAAATACGAGTATTAATTGCAAGGTTTTCTCAATCTCCGAGCGGAATTTTGGGTAACCTTTGAGCGTGCAACTTCGATACACCTTGGTCACTGCATGCAAACACGATTTGATAAAAATGATTTGTCCATGAACAAAAAACATTGTCGTTAAAATTAAATGTGTCATTCTCAGCCAATTTCTAATTTATTATTTTTTGTGAGTTTAAATTGCAACGGATTTTGCTCAAAATGCTAACTACACCCTCAGAATTGGTACCAGATGTCCGATTACAATTTCAGCTCAATATGTTTAGCTGTTCTAGAGCAAACTCACTCACTCACAGACAAAAACAGATCAAGTACCGATTGAGTTGAATGGTAAGACGAGGAGTGCAGCGACTTAGTCTTACTGACTGTCATTACTACTGACATAATATGTCACTCATGGAGCAGTGGCTCTCAACCCTTTTTCTTCCGCGACCTACTTGATATATTGAAACCATTTGGCGTCCCAGTTACCCAATATATTTTATATATTTATATATATTATGGTATATTATTATATTTAGATGTTTTTAAAATAGTCGTATTGTCTTATTTTAGTAGTTTTAAGCACTTTCTTCTTGTTGTGCATAGTTGGTTCTGTAGAATCCATAGTCTTTACATTTATGTGAAGACTGAAACCAAACAAACTTGACATCTTCCCGCATTATTCCTACCCGCACTCTCTCGACTGACTATAATCTGTGCACCCTACAATTTCCACTTGTTTTGCAATGACTCGTATATTTGCTTTCAAGCGTAATAGAGGTTGAGGCTACGGGCAGGTATAAATATTTCTTGCGCGGAAGACGTGAACGGAATACGTACATAATGCGCATAATACGTACATAAGTTCAAAGTACAAAATTCCCTTTTACACTCCTTTCACACCCTTCCTTCAAATTTTACTTGGAATTTCCGGAAATTGTTATGCTGACACGACCCATCTATGGAACCAACCTATAAGTCGGGACCCACCGGTTGAGAGCCACTGATACAGGGGATACTAAAAGCTGTCACATCAATTTTGAGATAAGAAAGTTGCCAATTTTGTATTTACATTGACTGCAAACTTCTGAAGGCATTAAAAAAGACAAGACAATGAGGTAATTTTAATCATGAATGTAAGTTGTACAGATACGTAGTGTGTTGTAGACTTGTAGTCGAGTCATGTTAAATTATGTTGATTTCTGAAAACTTTGACAGGTTTTAAAACAAAGCAGAAAGTTCTGTGATTGATACATACTATAGTCTATAGTGGTTCCAGCAAAAGAATGCAGAGAGCTCGAATGTGTTTTGCCAACATAAGAACATTGTCTACTCTATTCACGCTAGCTCAGCGTGGATCTAGAATAGAGACTAACTCCATGATTTAGTACAGATAATTTTTGCTTGTGTTGGTATAAATTATTTCTCTTTCATACACAAAGGCGACCCCCACCACTACAACTTTTAACGAAAGCATCTGCATTCTTTTTGTTGGAGCTAGTATACAAAGTACAATGTGTACGAGTTAAAATTAAAAATTTCTTCTTGATTCAAATGAGACTGAAAGTACTAGATTTTAGATAAAGAACAGAGGTGGTATGCATACATTGTAACTTTGAGCGACCTTTGTTTTCATATTAAGTATTATACCATTTTCATTTGATATATTTGTCATC
The DNA here is from genome assembly GCA_024449915.1 of Sweltsa coloradensis. NCBI lineage: Eukaryota > Metazoa > Arthropoda > Insecta > Plecoptera > Chloroperlidae > Sweltsa > Sweltsa coloradensis. The sequence continues at coordinate 6,307 of JAMZAV010018994.1, forward strand.
GTTGTATTTTCTTTTTTTTACCCTGAAAACTCGCTGTGTCCATCACCACTGTGTCTTCTAGAGCTGTCTCTCAACCCTTTTGCTTCCACAATGACCCATTTGATTCCTTAAAATAATTTGGTAACCAAATACTTATTATGGTCAGTGAAATGATAGCATAATTCTATTTATTTCCTGTTTTCATACTTTGTTAAAATGTGTAGAGAAGTTGGTGAGAGGATGGGAAGGACATACAGTAATTGAGATGGTTTATATGCTGTAGGTTTTGGAGCTTGGTCTACAACGCACTCGACTTGACAGCTTCATCATGTGCTTTAATTTTCTTCCACTCTGGAAAACTCAACTATAGCTAATAGATACTTATTAGTTATTCTCTTGTGTTAAATTTAAGTTATTATATTATTATAATTTTTATAAATTTATTTAATTTTAAATGTATATATTACACAGGCCTACTTATAATCAAACAACATTTTTTTTTAAAGTATCCCATTTGTATCCAACATTTTTTTTAAAGTATCTTGTATCTTCACCTTGATAAATTTAATGATGATTGGATTTCTTGAAGTCTTTAGCACTAAGGCTATTTGAAGCATGAGTGGTGATAGATGACAATGAAAGAAGATTACAAAAAAAACATGCCTTATGATGCGGGTTTCGAACCCACGTCCTCACAGAGCCATACGTTTTGGACCAACGCCCTAATCGTATGTGCCACCGCGTACAGCTAGACGTAAATTTAGAAAATGATCTTTAATCTGGATCTAAGTATGTTTTTTAACAAGAGTCACAATTAAAAAGTATAGTAGTCAAAGTCAACCAACACAGAGTTTTATTTAGTTTTTTGGACAAAGTTTAACGCCAATTTTATCTGATTATGAAATGCTTTAAGACATACTTTTTATTTTGTCCCACCGAAGATAAATATTTTGTGGATACTCGTAAGTCGCCATGTTGCAGTTTACGTTGTTTTTTGTAGGGGCGGAGCCTTTGAAGTTTGAAGTTAGTCCACTAAACTATAGAAACTGACCATCTCGGCCATGTCTATGCCGTTCTAGTCAAAGGGGGGGGAATTCTTGTAAAGCTGGAGGGTCTAACATATGCCTTTATAATAATATGTGATGATGATGACGATAATAATAATAATATCACTTTTGGTTCTCTACAATAACAAATGCAAAGTCACTACAAAATGAGTGATTTTTGCTGAAGTGTTTTGTCAATCGAGCAACATCATTTTGCACGCCTCGATAGCATTGTGTTACGGATATTTACAGTCTTTAATTGTTGTCCAAGATTCCACAACCACAACGGGCTACCTACACAATTATTTACTAAATTGATTTTTTAATTTTGTTTGTTACATGCAGCCATGCTTGAAAACTGAAATTAATTATCAAACCAAAACTTACCCATTGCTTTTAAATTTTATTATCCCATTGATACTTGAACGGTAGTGATGTGGTCAGTTATTAAAAATGTAACCACTAATTTTTGGGAAATTTTGCTCTGAGCCTCTGATCGCGGAATTGTTCACAAGTTCTAAGGTTGGAAAATAAAGAGTGGTAGGAAAGTAAAAAACGTGGAAAAATCGAAAACATGGATTTCAATTCAGAAATTCCCACCAAACCTTTTCACATTGGATTTTATCAGTAATTGGGGCATGTTCCTCCAAAAATGAACAGAGACGTTCCTCGTTCCTCAAAAGGAATTTAGTTCCTTTCACTTCCTTTTATACCATCACTGATTTAATAATAATAAATGGGGATACAGGAGTTAATTTATTAAAGTGAATCCCGGCCATCTGACGAGGGTGGCGCCATTTTCGAAAATACAAGATGTCACAAGATTTTTTCATAATGCAATTTACGATATCAGGTACTGGAATTCGACGGGATTACGACGGCGAAAGGAACTTATAAATAAACGTTAAATTTGTTCCAAGTTCCCACGATAGTAACATTGACGTTACAAATTCCTAATCTAAGAAAAGGAACGCTTTTCCAAAAAGTTCCCGAAAAAGGGAACGCGTTTCCTCCCCAAGATAAATTGAAACGTTGATATCAAGTATGAAATTTACGTCAAACAAATCTTTACACTTTGTAATAATTTTCGAAGTTATAAAATGCTTCCATAAATCCAGTTTTACTTGAGTTTTCTGGCTATATTATTTTGGCAATCCGACCGTTTTCCGTGAGCAATGTATTATACCCGGGCAGTTCTGGCCGGGAAGAGTTCTTTAAGAATGTTTAATATCTGTTAATTTCAAAAATGGGGTTATTTTTAAAAACTTGTATATATCCACGTCTTTGTCAACTAGTATAATATTATGCCAAGTTTTATAAGTGTAGCCTAGATTAATACCCTAAAGCCTACGTACAATTGTTTGAGTTTAGAATCTGCAATGTTTTATGCAATGATTATCAAACTACCTTATTTTAATTGTCGTGGACAAAGACGACGACCCAGTGGCGTATCCAAGGGGGGTTATGGGGTTAAACCATGCCCTCCATGCCTATGTTTGTGCCCATATATAATAATATATTTATAAAAATAAAATTAAATTTAATTCATAGAAAATATGAGGAGGGCAACCAAACTGATATTGCATGACTAGTTAAAAACGTGTTTGTAGGCGTTCAAAACATGAATACGCGAAATTTTGTTTCGCCTTCGGCGAAAAGGCCTCCGGCAGCTGAGGCTTCGCCCCAAACCCCCGTCCCTATTTGACATATCGATCCCCCCCCCCATTGTACTTTTCCTGGATACGCCACTGCACGACCACATCCTTCCTTTGACCGTTCCTTCCCCTGCCTGTGGCTGGATCTGGCCAGCATGGGCTTTTCCTTCTTTCATCCCGAGAAATGCAAATGTTCCCGGTGGTATTCAAAAAATGGCTCGCTCACTCGTCTTACGACGACTTGGAAGTTTGACTTTTTTCCTAATCACTTGGGTTTTTAGATGGTGTTTCAAACACATTTTTAAATCTTTTTCAGAGTTACGTGACTGAACCGTTTGCCTTATTTGATCATAAATTCGCGTGTACATTTTTACTTATGTCTCTTACTTTTATCTGCACCATTATCTTGCACCAATTGTAAATAACCTCATCGAACAATTCTTCTCCCAATTATACTATCGTCAATTAATATATATCAAATTTTCATTTAGTAACTCGTTATTTTCAATTCTACTTTACATATTAGTATTAATATTTTCCATCATTATCATGTGTATCATATCAGGAACATAATAGTTATAGGGTTATTCTTCCCTCTCTTCCAAGAGGGGTTAAAATCTGTTACCATGTATCGATCGAATGAATAAATTGAAATTTAATTAAGCATTTGTTTGAATAAATGACTGAATCACGGCATTTTAAAATTTTACACACCACAATATACCTTTGTCAAAAAGTTAGCCAATTAAAATTACCGCCCTTACAATCTACTTAATTAAAACACTTGTCACGATGATTTGTGTTGCCTAAAGTCTCTATTGATGCACTATGCTATTTAAGATTGATGAGTGGTGATAGATGACATTGAAGGACGACTACCAAAAAAACTGCCTTATGTGGGACTCGGAACCCACATCTTCGTAGAGCCCTACTCTTCGGGCCAGCGCCCTAAAAGTATATGCCCGGGGGGACGGCATTTTTTTTAAACACTTTGTCACAGGTTTTTTTTTTATTTGAACAAACGTCAAAATCTAGATCAATATATTGGAATTTTTTGGGAGTGTAATGCTGTAAATGCCTAAGAAAAATTGATTAAATTTTCTATTCGTGTGCTTATCCATTAAGGTGGAGGTGCCTGGTCATCATAGGCCTACCTCATAACCTTTTTTCGACACACTTATTAATACGGTAGCAGGCTTTAAAACTTTTGGGAATTTGTTTTGGTCAAATAATAAATATCAGTCAATTGAACTAATATGGGCCCTACTTCGTAGCCAACCCTATAAAAAGTACATACTACTTAATTATACAATATTCGAGGAGTCCCCAGTGCGGGTTTTGTGATCGTTATCTTCAAAGTATGAGAACTAAAAACTTTTTTTAGTGGTGTTAAAATTTGTAGGCAGCCAAATGCAATTTGGTATGTAAAATAATTATTCATTCACAACACAAACTATTACTTTATTTGTAAAGGATCTTCTTTATTCTTACAAGTTACAATCTATTCTGAAATTAGTTTGTACGAAACCGTGGCGATTGATCGGTGCAATGAAGTAGGGCCTAATTCGGATAGAGGTGTTAAACGCTTTATCCATTCGGTCCGAGCGCAAATAACCCAAACGAAACCCTGCAACCGGCTTCCGTCTGCGCCTTCAGCAATATCAGGCTTAGGGTCCGTACTGAATACTCATACGCGGGGCCGGATGTAGGCTAGTCTTGACTCATGGAAGGCGGGGGGGGGGAGGGGGGGCAGCGATCATTTTATGATGTTTTTGGGCGGCTTCCACGATTGTGTCAATAGTTTACACTTATTAAGAGAAGAATGATTATCAGGGTGGTCCCCAGCAATAACATATTTTTTTTCACACTAGATTCACGAATATTGGAAGAAGAATATCATACGGTATCAAGGAATTGGCTATTGAAGGGGGAGGAAAAAACCTTACACTACTCGGGTAAAGCACCGCAGCGCTTCCTGACCACGGAGTGCGACAAAGTTTGCAAACTTGCGACTTAGGGCCGGTTTTTCAATCAGTTGTTTTAAAAAGTTCGTCAGCTAACAGACTGTTAAGCTTTACGAACAGTTTAATCAATGGTAATGCAGTTTGCGTTTTTCAATGTGATTTTAGTCTCCGTTAGCCAACGAACTCTTCCGAAGCTTGTGATTGGTTACAGCTTGTATTGCAGAGTTTTTTGTCTTTTAAATTCTAGAATCTTTGGAAAAGACAGTAGACAGTTTGTTGATATTGCGTTTGACTATTTGCAAGGAAGGTATTTCTTACATTTGTGATTGAATTGACGACTCGAAATGGGCGGAGCTTAAAAAGATCGATAGGTCCGTGACTATATTGGTATAAATCCTTATTTCGCAAGTTGGCGCCTGCCTGAAAAGGCGCATCACTTATAACGCTCTAACTTTTATTTTATTCATTATTTAGACAACACTTAAAGAATAATATTTAGCAAACATATCATTCCTTGTAATAGCGATTATTTTGTTTTTTTGACCAAGTCGTTAGCTTTTTATAACAATGGTACGCATCACACAAGTGAAAATTATCAAAGACTTAAGTTTTCTCATTTAATTAATTCGACAAAAAACTACTATCGGATTTCGACAAGGATTCTTTGTAAAAATGCATCAGACTGTTTAACAAGAAATAAACAAACTTTCTAGATAGAAAGTGCACTGAACGAAAATTTACAGCATAGAGTATTATGCAGCGTGCACTTTTTCACGGGTCATCCGCACGTCAAGAGTGCGTATTTTAGATAAAACACATACCCTGCACATTACTCTATGCTGCAAAGTTTCGTTCAGTGCACTTTCTATCTAGAAAGTTAGTTTATTTCTTGTCTAAAAAGTCTGGTGCATATTTTAAAGAGGTCTTGTCGAAACCGATCGTAGTTGTTTGTCAAATAAATTATTGAGAAAACTTTTAGTATTTGATAATTTTTCACATGAATGATGCGTACATTGTTATAACAAGCTAACGACTGTGTCAAAAAATCGAAATAAAACGCTATTACAAAGAATGATATATTTGCTAAATATTATACATTTAACTAGTGTCCAATAATGAAAAGAATAAAAGTTAGAGGCGTGATAAGTGTTGCGGGCCGGTGAAGCAGGCGTCAACTTGCGAATGAGGATTTATACCCACTAATTCCGCCATGTTGCCTCGTGACGTCAGGAGGCGGGTACAATTCAAGTCGTCAATTGTGTAGACATTTAACATCATGTCAGGTATTGAAAATATAAATAAAATAAAAAAAACCGGGACAAATGGCAACCCTAACTAGGACAAATTAACTTTTGTAGTGTAGGCCTAGGCCTAGCAGTTCTAGGGTTTTTAATAATTGGTTCAATGTTTGCAAGCAAATGTAAAGGGCATTACTTTTTAGGTAGCCCCTACGGGCCTACAGTGGGTATGGTGGCCTAGGCCTACCTACTTCACAGACTGTTCAATTTATTTAATCTTGGTCAATCTATGACATGGTAAATGGACAGAAAAATAAAACAGTGTTTTGAACGTGTAGGCTTGGCCTAATCAAGAAAAATGTTTTTGACAAGTCTATTCACCAGTCACCTGCAGTAGGGGTTTTCTAAATGATGCCCAGTTTTGTCAAGCAATATTTTTGAACTGTGGGTTTTTCTTAACCTTAATCGCATGAAGAAGTTTCCCTTGTCATCCCACATTTCAAAATGATCAGGACGTTGCCGAACAATCTATCTCTTCTTTTTGGTTTATTTGGATTAAGGAGCGTCAACCGTTAGGTCATAATGCACCACTCTAGCCTAAGGGGGGGAGGGAGGGTGGCCCATGCTGGTCAGAACCGCCAGGGGCAAGGGGAGGAAGGGGGTTTCTCACGTCGCGGTCGTCATCGTCTTTGTCATCGTTTTGTTGTGTCATTGTCATCGTCCCCCGGGGGGGTCGTCAAGGGAAGGGCAAGTTTTCGGACGACGATTGCCAGAGCTCGCTTCTAGTTTCGGGGAGTAAGATACCCGAATCTTACTAGCTGATGTTTGCGAGCTGGACTTTTCTCTTGAATCCCCTTTTACGATTAGCAGAGCCCTGCTCTGGGCCAATTCTACCCCGGGCCCAGACGGGGGCTCTCTAGTTCTAGCAAAAGGTTTAAAAAATTCGTTAGCCATTTCTTCTATTTCCCTCATCAGTTGATGAGTCTAAATAATCATTACCTTGAAGATTAGCCACACTGGGACAGTATTTACGTTTTTATAATTTTTGTTATTATTTATAACCTCAAAACACGACAGCTGATTTCAAGTCGCCATCTTGGAATGTCTTTAAACAGTCTGTTACAGCCCTTTAACGGATTCATTTCGGCCCGTAACTTTAACGATCCGTTAAGATGTTTTAATCAATTGATTAGCGTTAAGCAGCCCTTGAAAAAAACCGACTTCTGCTAATCAGCTGATTAAACTTTACGAACTCTTTAACGACCGATTGAAAACCGGCCCTAAAAATACCATAACTCTATATAATGACAAAATAGGTTTATAATTCTCGGTCAAAGCTTAAAGTGGGAGCGCCTCTTTTTCACCGAAAGCGAAAAAATAAGAAAATTTGAACTCTAAAATGCAAAAAATTTGAAACTACTACATAACAGGTGATAGTGATAAATGATAATTGGATATGAATAAATCAAGTCTCATAGTCATGTTTTGTATGTGGGGGGGGGGGGGGGGCTTCTTCCCCTGTATCCGCCCCTGCTCATACGTTTTCTGAATAGTTTTACTCACTGTGGGGAAGAGAAAATAACCTCTTTATATATTAAAAGATAAAAAAAACTGGAAAACATATCCCCTTGAATATCAACCATGAGGCACGTTTTTAAGAGTGGCTATATATAGCTAAGTGATGAAAATTGTGTTTTAAAAAGAAATTTTTTCCAATTTTCAACCACTTTTGGTGTCAAAGATCAGCACCTAATGACAAAATTCGGATGAATATGCAACTTGTGCTTTGTGTCACTATAATAGTGTTTAAAATTTTAAACCGTAATCGTGACTTATAAGTAAAATAAGTGATGCTTTATAAATAGATTAAAATTCAGACATTTTAGTATAGATGTAGCTGTACAGGTTTTGTTGTATATTGGTGCTCCTACTTTTACATTGGTTATATGTTGATGACCCCCCCCCCCCCTCCCTACGGGGCTCGAACCCACACCAATGGAGATTGCTTCGTTTACATCGTGTCTTGAGAATGTGGGAAACATTGACACCTCTGCATCTTTTAAACTTTCTCTTAAATTTCTTCGGATCCTCTTAAAAAAACTAAAATTCCAATCAAGATTTGACACACGTATAAATCAGAATTAACAACACGTTGTCATCATTCTCCCGTACCGTCAATGAAATTCTTGCATGGCCGTCCACAAACCGGAACAGACAACAGAAATCAATTCGTTGTAGCTACAATGTAAAGTGAAAACCACCAAAATACCCACGGGCCATGGGATTATTATCAAAGTTTTGTTTGATTTGTAATTAGATGCTGTGAGCTATTATATGCTAATCTCTATCGTGTTTGTTGTACAGTGTATACATTAGGCCTACACCAGATTAGACGTTATTAGTTATTTTAGGTTTCCCAACCTGTGTACAAGTTAACACTTACGTTCAGGATTACAATTACAAACGATCATAAACCGTAAAGTCCACATTATAATAATAAAAGATATTATAGGGATGATACGTTTAAACGTTTTGTGGACGGATATAGGTAACTGAATTGATAATCCGTTTAAACTTAGTTAAAAAGATTTATTTTATTTTATTAAATGTTTAAAATATGTTACTCTTTCATCACATATTCGGAGCCTACACACAAACAGGCTTACATATTAGGCGATAGCTACCCTTTAAGTGCTTAATTTTGGTGGAGGTGCCGGGTCCCAGGCTATATATTTAAGGCATCAGACTGTTCACAGTGAGGTCCCCGGTCCAGGCAATTTAAAGGCTCACGACTGTTACACATGGTGGAGGTGCCGGGTCCCAGGCTATGTATTTTAAAGGCATCACGACTGTTACACATGGTGGAGGTGCCGGGTCCCAGGCTGTATATTTTAAAGGCATCACGACTGTTACAAGGTGGAGGTTGCCGGGTCATTAAATGCGAGTATGAGAAAAAAAACGTCGTACCTATTTGTTAGCCGGACAAAAGGCCCAAAATTACAATAATTTTTTTGGGTATTTTTTTTTACTCTTTTTAATATTGGGAGGGGGGTGTTTAAACGTAAAAACGTAATTTAAAAAGGGTTTCCGTAAGAAATTAATTTGTGATTATTACAAAGTAATTTGCAAATAATTAATTAAAAAAAATATTTGTTGTAAAAATTAAAACCCATTTCGACCCCCCAAACACTAAGTCCATCAATTGTATAGTTTTACTTTACCCCCCCCTCCCCTCCCAGAAGCCACCCGGGATCGTCAGTGCAATAATATCATAAACTGACTTTTTAATATCATGATCAGAATTCATGTCTTATACTGTGAATGAGTAATATTACATTGAAAAGTGTGTCAAGAGTATTTAAATTTAAAATTGAACGGTTTTTAATAAATATGGTGCTTCATAAAGACTTAATGTAGGCATTTGGCAAGTTACAAACCAGACTTATTTTGGTTGAGTAATTACATTTTCGGTTAGTGAACTTTACACCACAGTCTTGCGCAATGCAATTTATGCTATCGTGTTATTTACTTAAAACAAATAAATAATACAAAAAAACCCCCAAACTCATAAATCACAACTCTACAACAAAAACAATGCCTCGTTTATTATTTATCGTTTTACGAAAAAGTGCGTCTGTCTGTAATCCAGCCGGGTTTAATATCTACATCGTGTAATGTACTGTAGTGAGACATGCCGTGTTCCGGCGTCGGGCCCAATGACCAGAAACAGAACCTGCGGTGGCGTCCTGTCTGTCTTGACACTGACAGACAGACAGACAGACGAGCCGTCGTATGACGCTTCGACCCAGATCCCCGTCTCCCGTGACCGGTATGTACCGTCCGTCGCCTTGGCATGGATCGAGCACACGAAGATTCCACCGTCACCGCCCTTGATGATCCGCCATAGCCATCACCAACAAACTAACCCTTTTCGCATTATCAATCACTGCGGGTGCGGACAATGAACCTTGGTGTACACCTTGTTTTTACAGATGAAACGAGATGCACACAGTAGGTCACACTGTAACCGGTAATTAGTGTGACGTCTCCCATCTAGGTATAGTCACGTATATGAACCATCTTCAATTAACTCTCTAGGAGATTCATGGTTGTGAATACTGAGAGGTTTGTCACGATGTGGCGGGGAAACGTTTAATATTTAATAAAAAAAAAAGACGTATTCTTAAACCTTCACTTAGAAGGCGGGCGCTTATGATAGTATGGAAGGTCCTTCGTAGGAAGGGGTGTAGGCGGTTGGGCCAAAAAAGTTAAAAACTTAATATAACGTGTTCGTCGGACATACTTAAAAAGTAAATTACACATTTTTGTTAAAACCTTTCTGAAGACGCCTTTAATACGTTTATTACTTAAGGTGTATTCGCCTTCGCGCCCTCTAGATTTCGGGTAAAACATTACCCTCCCAAAACAAAAACTTGCTTCATAAATAAAAAATTATTGTAGGTCCATATACATGATATTTTTATTTTTTATTAGAATTCTTTTAAGAATGTGATTTCGTTTGTTTAAAAACAGTTTTGAAATAGCTAAGGATGGAAAAAGTTGAGCTAGGGGTGAGACTTCGAAAAACCAATGGTTAAAAAAAATACTAGATATAAAATAATATTTTTATTTGACTAGTTTTATTTTTCTTATAACATCTCTCCAGTAACAAAAACTGACTTTCATTTAGGGTTAGACCTAGTTACATATATTTCTCGAATTTGTTAGTCGGGAAACACTCCCCTAGGTGTGTATAAGATATAATATCTAGGAAAACGCTTAAGTTCCCGCCGCGTTGTTGGATGGGGCGTAATTGGTGCATTGAGCTGCCATGTGTTATGCGGATTTTCTGTTGTTCGGTAAAAAATTATGGGCTAAGTTTCAAGATTTTTTTAAATTAAAATAAATTTAATAAAAAATAAACCTTTTTTTTATTAATCATAATTTAAAAAAAAAGAAAAACCGAAAAAAAATTCGGTTTTTAAAAGAAATAATTATTCGATTTCGCACCAAATTTCACACGAATATATAAATTCATAAAATTAAGGTTCTGTGAAAAAATCATTACAATCGGATAAAAAACATGTAGGTGTTACAAGTCAAAGAATTGTTTTAAAAAAGTAAAACCCCGTAAAATTCGATGTTCATAAGAAATAATTTTTCGATTGCGCTCAAATTTCACAAGAATATCTTAATTCATAAAAATTATGGTTCTGTGAAAAAATCATTAAAATCGGATAAATCATGTAGGTGTTATAAGTCGAAGGGAATTTTTTTTTAAAATCGAAAAAAATCGTAAAACTGCGATTTTCATTGAGAAATAATTTTCCGATTGCGCTAAAAAACTGGGCAAATTCTAAAATTTTAAAGATTTCAATTGGTCTCTATAAAATTTCATCGCAATTGAAGTATCGGTTAAGCCGGAATCGTGTTAACAAACACACAAAAATACAAACAGAAACAGAAACAAATAAGAAAAACGAAAAAATTCGTAAAATTGCGATTTTAATGAGGGAAATAATCTTTCGATTTTCGCTCAAAAACGTAGCAGTTTTAAGTTCAAAGATTTCAAAGGCCTCCCGAAAATTTCAAACGCAATTGGAAATATCGGTTTAGCCGGAAAACGTTTTTAACAAACACACAAAATACAAACAGAAAAAAAACAAGAAAAACGAAAAAAATCGTTAAATTGCAATTTTCAGGAGAAATAATTTTTCGATTGATTTTTCGAATCGTGCAGTTCTAAGTTAAGAGATTTCAAAGGTCTCCAGAAAATTTCATCGCAATAGGAGTATCGGATTAGCCGGAATCGTTTTTCACAGACACACAAAAATACAAACAGAAAAAAAAAAGAAAAAAAAACAGTCCGGATTTTTTTCTCCAGTGTAGTAGAATGGAATCTTCGCTTCGCTCGCTACGCTCATCCAATGATAAAAAACCCAAAGGGTCTTGGGTAAAACCGCGTCGAAAACCCAAGATCCTTGTTTTTATCTATTACGGGCCGCGAAAACCTACAACAATCCATATATATATTATGACATAATGAAAATTCTTTTTGAGTTTCCGAGTTAAATAAGTTTATTACCAACGTTTCGAACAGTTTCCCGCCCATTTCAAGGGGAACGACATACAAATTAAAAAACATTGAGGTAAACAAACAAGACAAACAAATAATACTAGGAAAACGCTTAAGTCCCGCCGCCCTTGTTGGATGAGCGTAATTTTGGGGCATTGAGCTGCATTGTGTTACGCGGATTTTCTGTTGTTCTGTGAAAAAATCATTACTTTTGTCGAAGATTTTTTAAAATTAAATTAAATTAAATTAAAAAAAATTTAAATTAATTTTTTAATAAATCGTAATTTTTACGTAATTTAAAAAAAAGAAAAAAATCGTTTAAAAATTTCAATTTTCAAAGAAATAATTATTCGATTGCGCTCAAATTTTACACGAGTATAAAAAATTTATAAAATTAAGGTTCTATAAAAAAATCATTACAATAGGATAAAGCATGTAGGTGTATAAAGTCAAAGAATTGTTTAAAAAAAAGAAAAAACCCCCTAAAATTTTGATTTTCATGAGAAATAATTTTTCGATTACGCTCAAATTTCACACGGGTATCTTAATTCCATAAAATTAAGGTTCTTTTTTAAAAATTCATTACAATCGAAATAAAAACATGTAAGTGTTATAAGTCGGAAAGAATTTTTTTTTAAAAAATCGAAAAAAATCGTAAATTTTTTGCGTTTTTTATAAGAAAATTTTTCCCGATTGCGCTCAAAAAACGTGGCAGTTCTAAGTTCAGAGATTGCAAAGGTCTCCAGAAAATTTCATCGCAATAGGAGTATCGGTTTAGCCGGAATCGTGTTAACAAACAGACAAAAATACAAAAAAAAAAACAAAAAAACAAAACATTCCGGATTTTTTTCTCCAGTGTAGTGAAATGGAATCTTCGCTTCGCTCGCTACGCTCGCTACGCTCATCCAATAAAAGACAAAAAAAGTCACTGCAACTGCTCAGCATTACATTTAAGATCTTTGCGATGACCTTAACAGGCGTTTGGTAGGTGGAGCTTCAGGTGGCTTCTTTCTTCTCCTATCCACTCTAGCTGGAGGAACTACATTTTCCGTGTCAACGGGGGTATTTCGGGACCACATGGCTATCACGTAGCGCCAAATTTCCAAAGGGGTTGTTTGTTACCCCAATGTTTTTTAAATTTTTATGTCGTTTACCTTGGGACAATGGGCAGGGGAGAACTGTTCGAAACGTTGGTAATAAAACTTATTTAACTCGGAAACTCGAAAGAATTTCATTGTGTCACATTATATCCGAGAAAAAACTACGTAAAAAAAAAAAATTATATATATATATATATATATATTTTATATAATTATTAGATTTTGTATCTATCAAGTGTATTTCACTGAACATTATTATTCTAATTTAATGTGTGCTTTGTAACGTTTATATTTATGGGTTTTTCGTTTAAAAAAGTCTTCTCTAGACTCAGCTGTTCTGAGAGGTTTTCTTACCACCACAGCCATGTGCACACGGACAACTGCATCGGATCCCAGCCACCATCGTATTTTATAGAAGTAACCCTCTCAGCCCTTAAACGAGGACACCAAGTTTTCAATTTAAATGCGGGTAAATATTTTTTTTAAATTTAACTCCCTTTTTGTGTGGGGGGGGGGGGTGGATAGAAAGTATTTTTTTTATACAGGTTGAGATACACAAAATCCAAAATATGACGGAAAAAAAACAGAACAAAAATCTAGTGTTAGGTATGTACCCAGAATTTGAATTTTAACTTAAAATGTATCTTTAGCTTTTTTTAAATCCCAAAACTCATAAGAATGATGATAAAAAAATATAAAAAATTACTAAAAATCTTAGAAGAAATGCGAAACTGAATTTTTTGCTTAAAAATTTCCTAATTTTACACGGATTTAATTCGTTCTGAAGGGCGATTGATGCTCGCCATCCGCGTTGGCCGTTTAAGTCGTATTAAGTTTGGTTAATTACTTCCCC
>JAMZAV010019001.1:0-30539 GCA_024449915.1 Sweltsa coloradensis
GGCCCCATACCATCAGTTTACCAGAGGTATTTTAGTCATTATTATACAAATGACAGAACGTAATAAAAGAAATTTAAGTCGTCATAAACTGTAGAGTTAAAATTAACGTATTACCCGCAACACGTTTTGACAAATTGACATTCGTTCAAAACAGCGTTCGATATGTGCTCCAAATAGGTTTGTAATGTGTTATTTGCATTCAGCGACTTCAAGTTAGTTGAAAATGACTCCTCATTAATAGTTGTGCATTAAAAAAAAGCAAATTCAGTACTTATGGTAGCCATTTTGGAAAATGGCCGCCATATTGAATTTTACGGAGTAAATGGAACAATACTACAAGCTAAACCATTTTTTATGTTCCATACAACAACTGTGCCAAACGATTTGCTTGTATCACGATTTTCCGGGATCCCACTGCAAATAGAAGGCGCGTTGACGCATCCAGTTGCCCCCACTCTGTGCCCTTCAAAACATCATCATCTGCGCGATATATTTGCACTAGAGGTCTGCGTCATACATACTTATTTTCAAAAAAGGAGCCTATCAAACATTTGTTTGAGATATTTTTGTATTTGCCGCGAAGGGAAACATCTACAGACTACGGAAGGGGAAATGTCCAACAACATTAATAGCAAATTTGAAATAGTCATTATAATAGTCATTAGAGGAGGTACGGTAAAACTTATTTCCTAATAATTTTAAAGTATGAACCTTGCTGAATATATCACACACTTTGATCACATGAAATATTTCTACAGGCAGAGGCAGGGTCATGTTTGAAGGAACGTAATATTTCTCGTCCGCCACCTTGATGACGTCATTTAGGCACTTTCCCTATCGGTAAATTTCGGTAAACTCGGCTTTCCTACATCCTTGACTCAATGTTGTTTTCAATTTCAAGCATCAAAGGATGGTCACCAAGATCTTGCCCACTATTTCACTTATTTGACGTCTTTTGGGCCATTGCATACTCATTGGCAGGATGCCTCGATTCAGACTGATCATACTTCTCGGGGGCACATTTTGGTCTTAATTACCAAGTCAAAATTTAATTAATTTTCAACGAAAGACAGTTTATGACGTCTTAAATTCGGTTTTTATTTACATTGCAGTGTCATTTGTAATAGATAATTTACTAAAATACCATTTCATGGTAAAATGATGGTACTTTGCAGCAAGAGATCCTTGTGGCGGTACTTGCTAAAACTTTTGCTACACTTGATGGCGGCCATTTTGGATTTATGAGTCAAAATGATATCGTTTACGTCAAATTAACGTCATATTCTGAATCCTTGTGGTCTATTTACAAGAAAAGTGTAATTCGTACTTTTGAAAATCGCAATTTTACGTTTTATTTTTTTCGATTTTTAAATTTTTTCAACTTATTACACCTACATGCTTTAACCAACTGTTATGATTTTTTCACAGAACATTAATTTTATGAATAAATATATTCGTGTGAAATTTGAACGTAATCGGAAAATTATTTCTTAATAAAATCGCAATTTTACACTTTTTTCGTTTGAAAAAAATTACGCTCATCCAAACAACGCGGCGGGACTTAAGCGTTTTCCTAGTCATTACAATTCAACGTCAAATGAATATCATTCATGCTTCTATCATTAGCTTTACTAGGAAGCTTCGCAAACAACGCTTTTTCAGGAGCGTTGTTGGATGAGCGTAAATTTTAAAAAACGAAAAAAGCGTAAAATAGAGATTTTCATGAGAAATAATTTTTCGATTACGCTCAAATTTCACGCGAATATATGAATCAATAAAATTAAGGTTCTGTGAAAAAAACCTTACAATCGAATACAGCATGTAGGTATAATAAGTAGAAGAAATTAAAAAAAAAAAAAAAAATCGCATAATTGCGATTATCACAAGAAATGTTTTTTCGATTGCGCTCAAATTTCACACGAATATATAAATTCATGGAATTAAGGTTCTGTGAAAAAATCATTACAATCGGATAAAGCATGTCGGTGTTGTAAGCCGAAGAAATTTTAAAAATCGGAAAAAAATCGTAAAATTGCGATTTTAATGAGAAATAATTTTTCGATTACGCTCAAATTTCACACGAATACATCAATTCATAAAATAAAGGTTCTGTGAAAAAATCATTACAATAAAATGAAGCATGTAGGTGTTATAAGTCGAAGTAATTTTTTTTAAATCGAAACAAATCGTAAAATTGCGATTTTCATGAGAAAAAAATTTCGATTGCGCTCAAAAACGTGGCAGTTCTAAGTTCAGAGATTTCGAAGGTCCCCATAAACTTTTATCGCAATTGGAGTATCGGTTTAGCCGGAATCGTGTTAACAGACAGACAAAAATACAAAAAGAAAGGAAGAAAGAAAGAAAAAAAATATTCCGGATTTTTTTCTCTAGTGTAGTGAAATGGAATCTTCGCTTCGCTAGCTACGCTCATCCAATGAAAAATCGTAAAATTTGTTTTACTAATTGATATCAAGTTCCTTAGTTTTAAACCAATCATCCATCCATTTATTTATTTTTATTTATCCTCTCAAGAACTTCTCGAAGTCGTCGGCACAGTTTCTCCAAGCAAGCTGGGCGCACCTGGGCTATAATGTGGTATTATACAAAATGCCGCTTTTGAAAACCACTAATCCATGCTTTTCAACCCCATTTCCTCCGACGACCATGTAAAACCACGACCATAAAAAAATGTGACAAAAGAAAGAAATACACTTGGACCTAAATTACAGACACTGAAATGTGTTTTGCATAAACTGTAGATGTGTACTAAATAAAATTTAAAAAATTATTTCAGAGTAGAACTAAAGTACCATGTGTAATTGTTTACATTGAAAACAAAAAATGGATTATTTTTAATTGGATGAGCAAAGCGAAGACTTCAATTTCACTGACCCCCAAAAAATTTAGCTCGTTTTTTTTTTTGTTTGTTTGTTTTTCTGTCTGTTTGTTAGCACTCTACCAGGCAAACGGCATATCCGATCTTGATGAAAATTGGAGGGGACCTTCGAAACCTCTAAACTTAGAGGTGTAATTTTTTGGGTACAATCGAAGAAATATTTCTCATGAATATCGTACTTTTACGACTTTTTTCGATTTTTAGTGGAATATTTTCGTGCCATTTGGGCCGATTCTGACCAAACGGGTGGAGCTACAACAATAATAATAATAATAATAATAATATATTTATTGGTCCTTAATTGATCATTACAATGATATTGGACAAGTCAACAGTAACACACAAGGAGAAAGCAATACAAGACAACACAATAAAAACAAGTCAACAAAGATTTAAGATGTCAGGTATTCATTGACGGAATAAAACGGATTGTTAGTTAAAAACCTCTTCAGTTCAGTCTTAAAGTTTATTTTAGCTTGTTATATAATTTAGCGCCTGAGATATCAGGTCGCATACAAGATAGGTTTAGGTGATGCTCTCCAATTTTAAAATTATCTCTGTTCCTAGTAAAATGGTCATGGCAATCACCGTTTGTCGTTGTTAGCTTGTCATTATTTAAAACATATAAAATTGCATTGTAAATGTACAGGCAGGGCAAAGTTAAAATTTCTAGGTCTTTAAATAACTCCCTGCAGTGGGCATAACTGCTAGCATGGGACATATACCGTACAGCCCTTTTTTTGTAGTCTAAAAAGTCTAATGGTATGGGGTGACAACCCCCAGCAGACAATCCCATACTGTAGTCTGGACTGGATATGTGCAAAGTAAACTAATTTGACAATACGTAGACTGCATACATCCATCAGTTTTTAATAAGGTAACATCCACCTGCAAGTTTTTTACTCGCATAATTGATGTGTATGCCCCAGTCCAGCACATTGTCAACAAAAACGCCAAGACAATAAGTCACATCAACTTCAACAATAGAATGAGATTGAAGATACACAGGAGACTTCTGTCCAATATTTTTTTGTTTGTTGTTTTTAAACTGCATCACAATGTTTTATCAGCATTATAAAAAGTTCTTTATCATCACACCATACAACCATTTGATTAGCAGCCAGCCTGCTTTCAGAATACAACGACTCAAGATCAAGGTTACTAATTAAGTCATTCGATTCATCTGCATATAGAGTAACTTTACCCATATTTACCGAATCAGTAAAGTTGTTTATGAAAACGATAAAAAACAAAGGTGATAGCACCGAGCCTTGCGGTACGCCTAAACTTAAGTTCACTTCTTTTGAAAAAGTTGTTTCTAATTTACCAGCTATACAAACAATTTGGCTACGATCCTCTAGGTACGATTTTATCCAGGAATGAGGTTTCCCCGCAATTCCCAGGAGTTCAAGTTTTTTAAGAAGCATTTCATGATTGACACTGTCAAATGCTTTAGAATAGTCATAAATAAACCTATCACGTGTTTGCGTTTGTCAATAGCCTCAATTACATGAGAGATAATATCACACAGTGCGGTCGTAGTGGACCTCCCCTTCACAAATCCATGCTGTTCATATTACGTTCATATCATACAAGGACATTAAGGTTATGGTTATGTAGTACCTTTTGAAATAAAAAGTTAGCCAGAATCCATAGAAATAAAGCTTTTAATATAAGTTTTTTACGGTAAATAATACCAATTGACAAGTAACAATAGAAAGTTGACAACAATCACCTACAATGCGTAGGCAGCAAAGCAAAGCACTTGCAAAAGTAAAGATATCCCACGCAAACTAAAAACTTAAAAAGCTCATCCATCAACGCGATTGAAAAAAGTGTTTGCGAAGCTTCCTAGTATTGTCAGTCACAAAATCCGTGTTCTCGTACATTTTCTACGCTTGTACTTGACAGGGAAATAACTTCTTTGGTATGAAATCACTTATTTTTTTAGATTCCGTTTCTAGAAATTGTGCTCTGACATTTTTTAGTGTGGGAGAAAGTATCACTTGGGGCATTATTCTAGACAGTAGTTCTGAAAACTTTCAAGTGGCAATATTTTGTAAACTAACAATATGTGGACCTTCCAATTTTATAAATATCGGCGAAAGCACGCTTAAAAACCAGTGAAAAGCCACCATTTGCAATGTAGAAAATAAATAAAAAACTGGGGCCATGCGCCCCAGACCCGCACTAGCTGGGGGGCATCCTCCCCCAGACCCCCCATTGTACCAGGATGTTCATACTTTTCCCGAGCGCCCAGGCACATATATCATCTATGAAGAAAATAAATAAAAGGGGTCCTAATATTGATCCATTTCTTTCAAATAATGACCTGTTTGCCCCCTTATGTAATACCCGATAGGCGATAATCTTATCGTCTTGAAACGTAGTCTATGTGTCAATCAGGTATTTTTTTAGTAAGAAAATTGCATCTTTCGGTATATACAAATTTATAAATATATTTTTACTTATGCTTTAAAAAAAAATGTAGTCTCTTTTATATACCCTCGTGGGCTGTTTGGCTTGTCACAAGTGCTGGAAACCTCAGGCGTGCACGCAGCGCGCGGTAGGTTGTGGGGCAGGAGGGGGTAAGAAGAAAGCCAATTACCCACTGAAGACGCAATGCCGACAGCACCAATCAGCCCTCCGTGCACTGATACAGACTAATGTCTCTGAGACTGAGAGGCGAGCGCAACATCAAAAGAGGAGATCTTGGCGAGAGAGCTCCCCCTGGCATTGGCAACCACTATTATAATGGGTCACTTTGCCGTAATAGACTATGTTGTCCCGTCGCAGCCTCGCCTCGACGTCAGCTCGAACACCATTGAACTTCAGTATAGGTATACGATATTACCAGACCAGGAACACATACACAATATTAGACACATTTCTGTATTTCCTTCATTTAAACAAAAAATAAATTCACATTTGGAGTCTATACCCACTAAGTCAAATTGAAATTAATTAGAAATAGAATTCAAATATAAAATAGGAAAGAGAAAGGAAAAGATAGAAAAATGAAAAAAGAAAAAGAAAAAGAAAAGAAGAAAAAAATATCGAAAAAGGAAAACGATAAGAAAAAGAAATAGGACAAACTGATTGATAAGATGATCTCACTCAAATTTACTTTAAATAAGGTTAAGGCTATTCGATCGCGTTTTTCTATTTTCCAAAATATGCTACCTAGTCAAAATATAGTGAATGTCTTTCAAACCTGGCTATTTTAGAAAATCAAAACTATTTTTTTCGAATTTTTCTTATCCGGTACACGGCCAATATCGCCACCTCAAAATAATTTCAAACTTCAATTCGCCTCCATTCAACGTAGGGTGTTGTGCTTTTGTGACATTCATTTTCAACTGGTTTTCTATAGGCTGACTGAGAGAAAAAATATTTTTTTAAACAATTGTCGTTCCTGCGAATTTTTTCGTTTGGCGGTACAAATCGGTACAAAATATCGCCAATCGAAAAAATTCTCAGGAAAGACAATTGTTAAAGAAATCTTTTTTCTCTCAGTCAGCCTATAGAAAACCAGTTTAAAATGAATGTCACAAAAGCACAACACCTACGTCGAATGGTGTGCCCTGGCGAATTGAAGTTTGAAATTATTTTGAGGTGGCGATATTGGCCGTGTACTGAATAAGAAAAATTTGAAAAAAAACAGTTTTGATTTTCTAAAATAGCCAGGTTTCAAAGCCATTCACTATATTTTGACTTGGTAGCATATTTTGGAAAATAGAAAAAACGCGGTCGAATAGCCTTAACAGAATTATGGGAATAATACAAAATTTAGCGGAAGAAACCACCCAACGCGAATCTTCATTCTTCTGTTCAGATACAACCATTTTCTACAAAAAAATCTTGATTTAAATATAATTATATCAGATTTACAATTATTCAAGATTGTATACAAGTCAAAAACTGATCGCAGCAATCAATAATATAGCTATAGCTTCTGACATCGAAGCGTACATTTACATAAAGGTAGGCTATGTCTACTTATTTATATTGTTGTATTTTGTTTTGAATTATTTTATATTGTATAATAATTACATCGCCATGCTTCAGCCATTTCCATAGTTTTGTTCTTCATGCCACATTCACCTTGTTGTTTATATACATCAGGAAGGTAGTTTACTTAATTAGTCCACATAAAATGTTACTTGTGCTATTGGACCTCAAATCAACAAATAAAATAAAATTAGTTTTGTATTCATAACATTAATTTAAAATAATATATTTTCGGGAAAAACCCATAGATTAAGAAACCTTACTCATTGCATATTATTTTGATGTACCCAAAACTTTTGATTTCACGTACATGACACTAGCTAAACTACTTTCAGACAATAAATTCAAATTATCATACCCAACTTAAACAAATTATACACACAAAAAAACAAACCCCCAAAAAACCAATACAACTTGCCAGCAGCAGAAAAAAAAAAAATTTTTTTACCATATTATGATTTAAATGTAAAGTTGAATTATTCTTAGATCACTGATGAAAATATTTAGTATTTCCACAATGCACACAAATAATATTCCATCAACACATCCCCAAATATAAAAAGCTACATGGGTTGATTTTCATGGCTTAACAAAACGTAACATGCTGCAGTAGGGCGGGGGTGAGGGTGGGGGAGGAGTGTAAAAACATTTTCTTCCGACCATACTTCGGCAAAAGATACACGAGTGGTGGAGGGCGCCCCCAAACATGTGCCACCGTGTGGGTGCCCCACTAGCGACGGGAAGAATACAATAAAAGGACTTGTCAGGAGGCTAGCTACGAAATCGTATAGAGTTTGGGAATACGCGTCCATACCACTGATTCCTGTATTTCCTATTAAAAATCTCGATCTTTGGTTGGTTATCGTTCACTCGTCGAGCCTGCAGGGTTGGCTTGATCACTTTGGTTTACTGTCCCCAGTGAAAATTCAGTTGTGTGACTGAGTGAACCCTGTCAAATTAAAATTTTTGGAGGAAATAATTGCGATGTCGCTGAATTTTTTGCAGAGACCTTCCTTATATAATACTATCAAAATATTAAAACCCCCCCGACAATCGGACTGGAGCTTCGGCCGCCATATTGGAAAATGGCGCCAAAAAAGTTTTTGGTTTTCGAATATCTCCAAATTAGTTGGAGATAGACAAAATGTCTCAATGACAAAAATATTCCCCATTCAATTCCCTACAAAAAAAGGTATCTTTTATAGTTTTGATAGGGACAAAGGTTACCTCACAAAATCGTGGTTTATATGTTTGTTCGCGCGATTTCCCGGCGCTATTGTGGTAGTTATATTTTTCTCTTAGCTATTGGTATTTCTTGTTTCGTATTCATAAGTTGCACATATTGTTATCACCTGTTTGAATTTCTGCCTATCAGACGTCATTTCCTGGTTCTCTCGCATTCGGACTTTATGCAAGTGCTTTGTCAATGCAGTTCGCCTCCAGCCTTCACTCGATGAAGTGCAAAGTTCGTTTTCGTCCTCAACTTTTCTCGCTCGCACCTCGCAACGCACGTGTCCGGCTCTCCGGACATTGCACTCACTGTACGTATTCACGTGTGTAGCCGCCTGCCGCGCCCCGTCTTGGAATACAACGACGGATTTCCGAGCTGCAGTCCTTGGTTCGACTTGCCTTCCAGGCATTCTCTAATTTTCCTACTACTCTTCCAAACTCGAGTTTCTTTATCCCTGTTCTCTCTCGCGGGGGCTTAACATCTCGCCCGTACTTACCTCTGCACTGCCTCCTTCAGCCTACGTCAAGACCAGGGGGTAAGTTCAGATCAAAATATATACAGTCCATTATCTCGGAGTTGAGCACCTCGGCTCGAACACATGGTCCTCCGCAGCCGGATGCTCCGGTGATTTTCCGCATTTTTCGCAAATGTTTCTCATTCAAGGTTAGTCCTTGTTGGTCATCGCACTACACACACGGTGTTGATGTTGTAGTTTTCCGCTCTCGTTTTTTCTGTTGATTGCGCTATTCAGTGTAATTGTCTCTTACGTTGTTCTCCTTATTGTTGATACTTGTAATCTCCGTTCATCATGGAAGATTTTGCAAGCTCAGCAGAAAAAGTTAGTTGCTCGACGCGAGTTTTATATTCGCGTCCGTTCAGCGAACGTACAATGCGTTCGAAAAAATAAAACCCGATCAAGTTGAGGCATTTAGGCCCCGTTTTGATAATTTGTCTCAATTGGAATCTGATTTTCCGCGAAATCCAAATGTCTATTGCCGGAACTCAACACCCAAGTAGTTCTTCCCGCTAATCGATCGAAATAGACAAAGTTCAAGACAGTTTGAAACGCTTTTTTTTTGCTTGTAAGTTTCGTTTACTACGGTTGATAAATTAAATCAGCGCCTGTTGTGACTCAACCTGGTCCTCTGTCCGCCTCAGTTAAACCCAAATCTCTTGCATTGCCAGTCATAGATCTTCCCAAGTTCAAAGGAGACATTTGCAAATGGCCCGAATTCAAATTCTCTTTTCAAATCTCTGATCGATGATAATAAATCATTAAGTAATGTTCAAAAGTTACACTATTTAACAACTTCTTGTCTGAAACTCCGTTGGCCCTCATCTCAGAGTTTCAAATAACTGAAAAAAATTTACCCCCTCGCTCTGAACACTCTCACTCTCGTTACCCAAACAAGCGATTACTGGGAGTTTGTATGTCCACAAGATTTTAGATTTTTGTTCCTCTAAAAACCCGTCATCCTATGACGGTCTTCAAGCGTTTCTAAAAACACATCGCAACTCTGTCGAATCTCTGAAAGCTCTGAATATTCCCGATTTAGTGATTTCTTATTTTTATGTTTGGCATTAGCTAATCTCGATGCTTTCATCTCGCAAGGCTTTTGAAAACAGACAACATCTAATTCAACTCCCGATTACAAATCGCAAATCGATTTTCTCGAAGCCCAATCTAGAAACGATGGAGTTATGTGCCTGTCGGGAAAAGTTCTGTTACTACCGTCAAAAGTTTCTCTCCCTTCCAAGCGAATCAACACCTTGTTAGTGTCGTCCCTGCCTCGAAAAACAGTGTGCAGCGAGTACCCACTAACTCATCTCGTAATCACTCTCATTCAACTGTGTCCGCTTGTCCGGTATGTAAGGCTTCTCATACATTGTACCAGTGCAATGTTTTCCGTGGTTTAACCATAGACCAACGTTATGACACGCTGCGCCAATTAAAACGCTTGTTTTAATTGTATGGGTGCACACCTGCGATCCCAATCACTTCCACGAAATCATGTTCTGTGTGTCAAAGCTCTAAACATCATTCTATGTTCCCATTCTGAATCCGCTCCGTCTCTCGCTGACGATACTCCTGTCACCGAGCAAGGTCCTTCAGCGCCCCAGACTCTGTCATGTCAAGTCCAGGCTTCGAGCCCCACTCATCAAACTGTCATACTAGGCACCGTTCGCGCACTCATTAGTGACGCGCACGGATCATGCAACCCTTTCGCGCGGTTGTTGACTCCGGGTCACAAATCTCTGCTATCACTAAGTCTTTTAGTGCAACGTTTGGGCTTGAAAGTCAATCCAGCCACCGCCCAACTTTTCAGGTGTCGGACAAACTAATACTCGAGTGCTGGTATTGTGCAATGCAGTTTAGCTTCTCGGCTCTCTGGGCAACCCTCTATGCATGTCAATGCACACGTTCTCTCAACTATTGCCGGCAATTTGCCTACATCCTCCGTGTCCACTGGACGTCATAGAGCGCTATCATGACCTTGACCTCGCTGACGATGCTTCAATGTACCGGGGCCCCCATTGATTTCCTCTTTGGGTGCCGATCTCTACTCAGACATTCTCTGTAAAACCGGGACACACGATCGTAGGCAGCAAACCTGCCGCACTAAAACCCGGTTTTTGGTTGGGTAATCTTAGGTCCCGGTTCACGCTACTCAACCAGCACCTGAGTCATCCTACTCATTTCTCGCTGTGACAAGCTCCCCGTTGGAACATACTCTCCGTCTCTTCGGGGAAACAGAAGAAGGTCAGTCGACCTCCCTCTCTGGACCCAATGGTTTCGCTCGTTGAAGAGCACTTCATTAAAACCCCACTCGCGCGACCCCTCTGGCCGCTACTCGGTCGTCTACCATTCAAGCCTGATTGCGTCATGCCAGGCACAATCGTGACGTCGCGCCCCAAGACTTTTGTCAGTTTAGAGCGTCGTCTGAAGCGTGATCCTCCACTTCATGACTCATATCATGAGTTCATGAGTGATTACGCTCGTTCACTGCACATGCAGCCTTCTCTCGCCCTGCGGAGTACATAATCCCGCATCATTGTGTACACAAGGTCAAAGCTCTACCACTAAACTGCGAGTGGTATTCAACGCCTCCTCTCCTGATAAAAGTGGAGTCGCTCTCAACCACGTCCTGCTGGTGGTCCTAAGCTTCAAAGTGACCTTCCCACTGTTCTAACCACCCTTTTCGCACTTATCCTGTAGTTTCTGTGCGCGGACGTGAAACAGATGTACCGTCAAATCCTTGTGCACCAGGACGATCGTGCTTTTCAGCACATATTCTGGCGTCCTGAGCCCTACTCTCCCGTCGTTGAGTACGAGCTCAATACAGTGACCTACGGTCTCACTCCCTCTGCCTTCCAGGCCCAACGAGTGTTGCAGCAACTGGTCGTGGACGAAGGTGCTAAGTTTCCTCTCGCTTCACGCGCCCTCACTTCAAACATCTACATAGATGACGTAGTTTCAGGCGCCAGTGACCTTGACGAAGCCCTCGTGCTTCGTGCTGAGTTGCAGTCACTCACTCAGTGTGCAGGCATCGAGCTACGCAAGTGGGCTAGCAATGTTCCTGACGCTCTTAGCTCCCTCCCCAAGGACCATCTAGAAACTCCCCTGGTCTTCCAACGACGAACAAACTTTGAAAATTCTCGGTCTGTTGTGGGACCCTCGTTCCGTTGCTTCAGCTTCCACACTCTGCCCTTTGTAGGTTGCGTCACCAAACGGGTCCATACTCTCCTACATCGCGCGCATATTCGACCCACTCGGGTTTCTCACCCCTTCCGTCCCCTGGATGAAGGTGTTCATGCAGAATCTCTGGCTCTTGACGCGTGGAGTGGGATGAATCACTCTCGGACTCACTCTCCCAGAATTGGCTCAATGCCATTGAAAGCGTGCCCAAGTTGAGAGATGTTCATGTTCCGCGTCTCCTTGTCATGAACGATCCCAACATACCGGCTTGTAGGGTTTTGCGACGCCTCCGAGAAGGCCTATGCTGCTACTCTTTACTTGCACGTTGAGACTTTCTCGCAATCTCACGTCAGATTGTTGAGAGCCAGGAGCAAGGTCGCGCCCCGTCAAGCTGCTCACTGTGCCCAAGTTGGAACTCATTGGAGCATTGTTATTGTCTAGGGTGCTTAAAGACACCCTACCCGCTCTCAAGCCCTTGCACATAGAAACAGTGTTGCTAAAACACTGACTCAACTATCGTGCTCGTTTGGGCTCAGTACCCCCCCCGAAACCAGCTGAAGACATTCGTCGCCAATCGGGTAGTCAAATACTCGAGACTACTTCTCCCCGGAATTGGGCTCATGTTATTTTCTGAAGAGAACCCTGCCGATTGCCCCTCTCGGGGGCTGCTCCCCCTGGACCTGTTGAACCACCCCATATGGTTCTCTGGTTCCCCCTTCATGCGTTCTCCCCCCCCCCTGTTCTCGCTCGGTCCCGTCGGTTGAACCCAGCCACGATTGCCCGAGCTGAAAGCGTCTCCCACGGTGGCTGATAACTCATGATCCCGTCATTGATCCTCTGCTTGTCAAACTGCAGGGTTTCTCCTCGCTCTTGAAAGCCAAGCGCGTGTTCGGTCACGTGGTACGCTTTTCCCGCATTTTTGCTTGTTTCGTCGAAGTAACCTTGCACCCCCCTCTGGTCCTCTGCTCCCGTCCGATCTTGAGGACGCGATGCGCCTGTTCGTGCGCACACTCAGCAGCAGTACTTCGCTGAGGGGCTCAAGCAACTGGCTAAACACTCGTTTGTGACCCCCCGCATCCCCCACCCCCAAGCCCTTCATTGACTCCCCTGGGGTTTTTCAGGGTGGGCGGGAGGCTTCATTATTCTTCTCTCCCCGAAGAAGCTCGTCATCCCTCTTGCTTTCCCAAGGAAGCGCATTTGTCCGCGCTCTTGTGTGATGCCTTCCATCTCTCCTCCTTGCACTCTGGCCCCCGCACTGTGCAAGCTCTCATTCAGCAGATGTATTGGATTGTCTCTCTGCGTGGCTTGTTTTCGGCAACGCATTCGTCGCTGCTTAACCTGTTTCAAATTCCGCGCCAAGCCTAATCAGCCAATTATGGCTAATCTGCCTGAACCTCGCGTTAAGCCTTCGCGTGCGTTCCTCACGTGGGCACAGATACGCTGGCCCCTTCTCAGTGAAGACGAGTCCTCGTCGTAATGCCTCCATCGTCAAAGGCTACTTATGTCTCTTCGTCTGCATGGCCACCAAAGCTGTGCACCTTGAGCTGGTCTCTGACCTGTCCACTGAAGCTTTCCTGGGCCTGTCTTGATCGGTTCTCGCCCGGCGTGGACTCCCAGCTCACATTTACTCCGACTGTGGCCGTAACTACGTAGGTGCTGCTCGCTCGCTCCGCGAGATCTACGATTCTCTCACGGCAGCTGAGACCGCCATCGCGGACAAAACTTGCACTACGTAATGTTAGGTTTGGGATTTCAACCCCCCTTACGCTCCTAATTTCGGTGGACTTTGGGAAGCCGGGGTAAAATCCGCCAAGTTACTCCTGCATCGACTAATTAAGGACCCCCGCCTTAATTTCGAGGAGTACTCTACCCTGTTTTCACGCATCGAAGCCGTGTTGAATAGTCGTCCGCTTTGTGCCACTTCGTTCGACCCCCTGGATCCCAGATTACCTCTCTCCCGCACATTTGTTGACGGCACCTCGCTTCTCGCACCTCCCGAAGTTGCTGTCGGGCGAGAATGCCTCTCACCTCTCTCGTTGGCTTCAAGTCCGTCAAATGCATCAAAGCTTTTGGACACGTTGGTCCTCTGAGTATCTGCACACGCAGATGCAGTGTGGGAAGTGGGTGCGCGCGTGCCCGAACCTCAAGGTCGGTGACGTGGTCTTCGTGTTGGAACCCGCTACCACTCCTTTGTCTTGGCCTATTGGCCGGGTTTGGGACAAGTGTGCCCTGGCAAAGACAACGTCGTCAGAGTGGCGTCCGTTTGGACTCCCAAAAGGGGTGTTTACCCGTCCGGTGAACAAGTTGGTGATCCTCCCTCCTTTCTTAGTTATTCGTTTTGGCTCGGCCTTATAGTTGTGTTCTTAGTTATTTCTCTTGGTCCTATCTAAAATATCCATTTTAGGTGGGCGGTTATGTTCGCGCGATTTCCCGGCGCTATTGTGGTAGTTATATTTTTCTCTTAGCTATTGGTATTTCTTGTTTCGTATTCATAAGTTTCACATATTGTTATCACCTGTTTGAATTTCTGCCTATCAGACGTCATTTCCTGGTTCTCTCGCATTCGACTTTATGCAAGTGCTTTGTCAATGCAGTTCGCCTCCCGCCTTCACTCGATGGGAAATGCAAAGTTCGTTTTCGTCTCAACTTTTCTCGCTCGCACCTCGCAACGCACGTGTCCGCTCTCCGGACATTGCACTCACTGTACGTATTCAAGTGTGTAGCCGCCTGCCGCGTCCGTCTTGGAATACAACGACGGATTTCCGAGCTGCAGTCCTTGGTTCGACTTGCCTTCCAGGCATTCTCTAATTTCCTACTACTCTTCCAAACTCGAGCTTCTTTATCCCTGTTCTCTCTCGCGGTGGGCTTAACATCTCGCCCATCGTACTTACCTCTGCACTGCCTCCTTCAGCCTACGTCAAGACCACGGGGTAAGTTCAGATCAAAATATATACAGTCCATTATTCTCGGAGTTGAGCACCTCGGCTCGAACATATGTTGCTTATTGGAGTACCAGCTAATTTCCTAATTTTCACGCCCAGCATCAAACAATGCCCGGTAAATCCGTAAGAAATCGATTTAAATACAAAAAGACTTTTGTTCGGGGTTAATGAAAGCTTCCATTAGGATTTTAAAAAATCAGGTCTGCAAAATCGGATTTTGCATTTACCCGGAATTTGGGTTTTTCCATTGTTGGCATTTCCTCAAAAATGCCATATTTTACTGTCCATTTTTAAGCACTAAATAGCATTGGAGGAAAAATTTATTTCTATGTACATTGAAATGACTTAAAAAATTATCCGATTACAACCAAAGTTTAAATCCAATATGGCTGATAATTCATAATATTCACAATATGAATACAGTTTTCGTGCTGTTTTTACACTCTTTTTGTTACATCATTCACTTTGATGTTGTAGATATTAAGAATTATCAGCCATATTGGATTAAGCCTTTGGTTGTTATCTCATCGATATTTAAGTCACTTCAATGTGCGTAGAAAGAATTTGTCCTCCAATGGTTTTTAGTGCTTAAAAATGGACAGTCAAATATGGCATTTCCTCAAAATGGGAAAAACCCAAATTTCGGGTAAATGCAAAATCCGATTTTGCAGACCTGATTTTTAAACGAGGGAGCGGAGCGACTGAGTGTCTCCATTCAACTCAAACGGATCTCATTCTGTGATTCTGTCTGTCTGTACGTCGGGAAAATACCGAACTGCTGAACAGATGCGCTGAAATTTTAAACAGACATCCGGCACGAGTTTACTGAGAACTGTTACAAAATCAGCTAGATCCATTGCGATTTAAACCCCGGGTTTTTTTAAATTCGATGCCATTTGTTTAGTACAGCTAGCGGACGAACTCTACGTGTCTGCCATGGCCTAGTGGTAAACATAGAGCCTTCCGCACGGAGGGTTGAGGTTCGATACCCCTTAGTTTTGAACTTTTTTATATTTTTACACCTACATATTATTTTGAGGGATGTGAAATGGAAAATAAAAATTAGGTGATTTTTTTTTTATCTTGGAAATTTGTTAATGTTTCACTCTAATACGTTTTTGAACACGATTCGCATTTTGAATGTTCAATTTTAAAATAGGAAAACGCCAAAGTCGATGTTAAACGAGTGTGTGAGCCAAGTGTTGAGTACCTGGGAACATCGCCTTTTCTCCCATATACCTAAGGCACGATCTAGCCCAGTATGGGGAATTATACCGAGTACTATACACATGGCTCACTCACTCGTTTAACAACGACTTTGGCGTTTCCCTAGTTTAAAATACTAAGGGAAGCTTTCATGAAACCCGTACAAAAGTCCTTTTGTATTTTAATCGATTTCTTATGGATTTACCGGGCATTGTTTGTAGTCCGTGGAACAAGCGTAAACACATTTCAAACGGAAAACCCGCACCAAAATTTAGGAGTAGGTAAAATACGTATTTTTAAAAATGTTATTTTCACGGGGGACACGCATGGTAGCATATAAGTCACCTGTCATGGCGTCCACAAGATGGCCGCCAGAATAATTCTTAAAATTGCTGTAACTCAAGAAGTAATCATCAGATTTGGATAAACCAGGTATTGTTTTATTCGGTTTTTAATGCTCTACAAAAAATTTCATTAAAAATTTTATCGCAAATACAATAGTTTTAATTATATTTATATATTATTACAATGTTTTGCAACTTTTATATATATATATGTTTAAACTTGGCTTTATAGTAGGCGACTATGACGCTGTTATGTAAGTACTTTAGACAGAAATTAAAAAAGTGACTACACCATATATATATAATTATTTTTACGTAGAATTCACTAGATTGTCATAAAATTTTCATACTATACTAAAATAACGCCAATAAATCCCAATTTTAAGTCCCGAAACGAAATTCTTGCAATTTTTTGATTAATTAATTAATGAAATTAAGAATCAATTAAATCCCAATTAAAAGTTTCTTATTCACGTACCAAAGCACGTAGTGTATCACAAAGAACAATATGACCACAATGAACAAAATAATATACGTTCCAAAAAATTTGTTTTCCAAACACTTTCCTGTTAATTCAATTAATTCAATTAATTATAAAAAAAATGACAATAATCTCAATTAATTTTGTAAAATTAACACAATGTGGTCGACCTTTGGGATTTATTTTAAAGCTAGTTTTTTAAAACGAATAAATGTCATGAAGAAAATTAATTAATGAAATTAATTTAAAAACCAATTAATTCATTTTAGTTTTAAAATTTTCCCACTTTTTGGGAAAAAATGTATTGTTATGTATACCTAAAACTCAATCCATCGTCATAAAAATATACTACTTTACTGACATAATGCCAATGAATCCGAAATGTCATATCCCGAAACATAATTTCAATAACTTACCGATTAATTAAGAAATTAAGTGAAGAATTACTTATATCTCAATAATTGTTGTTGTCACTCAATTAACACATACAAAATGCCAACAGAAGTATCAAATATAAACAATGCTAGTATAATTAAAAAAAATTATAGTCCCAAAATTCATGCTACTTTTCCGTTAATTGAATTAATGAATGAATTAAATTAATTGATATAATCACCATGTGTTGTGTAAAATTAACACAGCCACACTGGGAACCATTTGCATGCTTATTTTACAGGAAAAAAAAATTGTGGGAAATTCAATTAACAGAAAAGTAGCATGAACTTAATTTTGGGGCTATTCCTATTAATTTTTAAAATTATACTTTCATTGTTCATATTTGATAATTCTGTTGGCTTTTTGTATGTGTTAATTGAGTGCCCTAAGAACACGTACGTCTGGGCCTTGTAAGGGCCATATCTGGCTAGCCGGCGAAAACGTCCATGCCACATGCGGCTAGCCGTGTGTGGCTGGTATTCGTTTTTGGCAGTCATGCCACATATGGCCCATGCGTCCGGGCCTCGTTCGGGACGCATCCGGCTAGCCAGACGAAAAACGTGCGTTTGTCATATGGCTACCGTGTGTGGTTGGGGATTCGTTTTGGCAGTCCCTGCCACGTATGGCCCATGCGTCTGGGCCTCGTACGGGACGCATCTGGCCAGCCAGACGCACGGCTAGCCTGTGGTTGCCAGATCCCAGCCAGACAAGTTTTATTTACTGATGAGAGCATAGCCATGTTGCCATATGTGGGTCTGACAGGAAGTTTAGGACTCATCATGGGGTAAATAATGATACGCATACATATTTATTCACAATTTTTTTTATAAATAACTGTCAATGATATATTTCATATTTTTTTTTTTTCCTGCGATGGATGTGAGCGAGTGTATACTTACATGAAACATGGAAAAGTTTTTTGGCACCATGCGCCGATATGAATCCACCTTCTTGCTGGGGGTGCGTACGTACTGCATGTGTTAAACCCTTAGTATGAAGACCCAATTTTCTGGCAAGGGCTGAGTGGTTTAACCTTATCTTCATATAAGACTTCTGCGTGCGTTCTGCCATGCATTACCATTAGTATGAAGACACGTTCTTTCTGGCAAGGACTGCATGAGTCCTTCTGAACGACCCTTTTGCTCCTGGCTTTGCGCGGTGTGCTATATGAATCATCCTCTTGCTATAACGGTTCGTGCGTACTGCATGTATTACCATAAGTATGAAGACACGATCCTCCTGGCAAGGGCTGAGTGGTTTAACATTACCTTCAGTTCGACTTCTGCTCCAGGCTTTGCCTATATGAATACATCTTCTTGCTTTTTTTTACACTTTCTGGCAACAGATGTGTAGTAGCTACACTACCATTTACCTTCAGGATGACTACCGCTTCTCGCTGGTGCAGTGCGCCTATATGAATCCATTGGGGGGTGTGTACTGCGTATATTTACCTTTCCAAAGGGACTCCAAAAACGTGTGCTACGTGCGTGTGCATTATACGTAGCATAAATACTACACCACAGAGACCAGCATAGATCCAGCCTTCTCGAGAGAGCATTCGCAACTAACCAAAGAAAGGTAACAGACAAGTCATTCATTATTTTCAAATTCAAACTCGACGCTACCCCCACCCTCTTTCTGCCCTAACGGCTAAGACAACAACAATTATTGAGATACAAGTCATTCTTCACTTAATTTCTTAATAAATCGGTAAATTATAGGAATTTTGTTTTGGGACATGACATTTTAAATTCATTGGCAGATGTCAGTAGAGTAGTTTATTTTTATGACGATCGATCGAGTTTTAGGTATACATAACAATACATATGTCAAAAGTGGGATAATTTAACTAAAATGTCATTAATTCGGTGATAAATTAATTGAATAAATTAATTTTTTCATTACATTTATTCGTCTTAAAACTAGCTTTTAAATGATA
Organism: Sweltsa coloradensis; assembly: GCA_024449915.1. Classification (NCBI taxonomy): domain Eukaryota; kingdom Metazoa; phylum Arthropoda; class Insecta; order Plecoptera; family Chloroperlidae; genus Sweltsa; species Sweltsa coloradensis. The sequence continues at coordinate 19,183 of JAMZAV010019001.1, forward strand.
CCAAGGTCGACCACATTGTGTTAATTTTACAAAATTAATTGAGATTATTGTCATTATTTTTAATTAATTGAATTAATAGGAAAGTGATTGGAATTAATTTTTGGAACTAATATTTTTTGGTTCTTTGTGGTCATATTGTTCTTGTGTGATACACTACGTGATTTTGGTACGTGAATAAGAAACTTTTAATTGGGATTTAATAAATGCTTAAATTCATTAATTAATTAATCAAAAAGTTACAGGAATTTGTTTTGGGACTTAAAATTTTGGATTTATTGGCGTTATTTTAGTATAGACTGAAAATGTTATGACAATCTAGCGAATTCTACGTATAAATAATTATAAATATATACACCAAAAAGTACTATAATTGTAATACATTGTAATAATATATCAATATAATTAAAACTATTTGTATTTACGGTAAAATGTTTAACACATTTTTTTGGAGAGCATTTAAAACCGAATAAAACAATACCAGGTTTATCCAAATCTGATGATTATTTCGTGAGTTACAGCAATTTTTAGAATTATTTTGGCGGCCATCTTGTGGACGCCATGACAGGTGACTTATTTGCTACCATGCGTGTCCCCCGTGAAAATAACATTCTAAAATATGTCTTTTACCTGCTCTTAAATTTTGGTGCTGGTATCCGGATTTGAAATGTTTCTAAAGTTTTAGCAGCTTGAACCACGGACTATTGATACCAGGCGTGAAAATAAGGAAATTGATTGATTGATTGATCTTTTATTTTTCCATATTGTTTGTATACATGGTTGTTACATTTTGATATTTGTATGCTCCAATAAGAGTAAATCTTGAGGCGGAGCATACTTTTTCTCATTGTGAATACATACTAAGGTTAATTGACATACTTAGGAACTAATTACCGTATCTCTTAGCAATAAAATAAAATAAAATTGGCACATAATATTAGGGCGTACGAATAGATAATGCATGCATTAGGAATAAATAGTGTACTGTCCATCCAAAAATGTAAATGCATGGGCAGTACAAATATTTTGTAGCGGGTATACATTAGCCATTTCTGTCTATGCAAAAATAGACGAGCGTGCCTTGAATTAACATAACTAATCTTAAAAAAAAGAAACTAATAATTAATAACTAAGTTAACAGTTGATCATTGATAAATATTAAACTAAAATAACAGTGAAATCATGGTTATAAACTTATTAAAAACATCTTTATGGGTCTATTACCAAACATCCGAAACAATGCTGCAAATTAGCAGGTACTCCAATAAGCAACATATAAACCACGATTTTGTAACGTAACCTTTGTCCCTACGAAAACTATAGAAGACACCTTTTTTGTAGGGAATTGAATGGGGAATATTTTTGTCATTGAGACATTTTGTCTATCTCCAACTAATTTGGAGATATTCGATAACCAACACTTTTTGGCCGCCATTTTCCAATATGGCGGCCGAAGCTCCAGTCCGATTGTAGGGGAGTTTAAGTATGTTAATTAGTATTATGTAAGGAAGGTTTCTGCAAAAATTCAGCGACATCGCAATTTTTCCTCTAGACGTCAATACAAGATTTATTTGTCAGGATTACTCTAAATACGGATTTATTAATTAATTAATTTATTTATTTAATCGTACACTATTTAACTATGATTTTCATCGAACTTCATTTTGTCATTGCTAGTATAGAATAACGTTTTGAAAGTAGTTCCAACAAACAATACATGCAAATGATAAAATAAAATAATATAAAAAAGTGAATTAAAGATTTTTGCAGAATAGTCGATTTTGAGGAATGTTTAATTTCACAAGTGGAAAAAGTGGAAAAGTGCGATTTTCACGTGACATATTTATTTGGTGGCACTTTCTACCTATAATTTAAGAGATTTTAAAGGTTTCTGAAAATTAAATCTAAATTGGAGCAGTTGTTTGTCCAGGACAGCAAAGAAATTAGCGCAGACATGTTCAAATAATCAAAAACTTCCGAGGAAATAGTGCAACAATGTTCATTGGAGGTCACAAGCATGAAAATTGGGGAAAAGGTACTTTAAAACCAAATGAAAAATAATTTATATGGATACATTGAAGATTTTACTCCATTAACTCACTGGAGGTCAAAAAATTAAAATCTTTATAAAACAGATACTGTTAAAATTTTATTTTTGGAATCTGTTTAATCCTCTTTTATTGGTTTATCATGTAATTATTCACAAAAGTTTCAAATCTTGTAAATAAAATATATTGTGGTCAGTAAAGGTCAAATAAATCATCTCGCATTTACATCATAATTCCTCAAAATTTCGATTAAATATCACCTTTTTCACATACATTTTTTGTTCTATAGTTACGGTGGTATTTAAGTCTAAATTTTAGGTAGCAATTTTGTCAAAACTCTAAACTCACAAAATAATTTTTCGAACGCAAAAGAAAATGCAGAAAATGCAGACACAAATTTAGCATGAAGGATAAATGAATAATTGATATACTATTATTGCAATTTATCAACCAATTATTTGTATTTTTGAATTTAAAAATTATAAAATACATTTTCGAAATAATTTTTTTTGAGTTTTGAGTTTTTTTTAGTTGAGGCTGATATTCCTTCGAAATGTTGATAAAAGTAAATAACTTTTTTTATTTAAATTGAAGAGTGGTGAATAATTGGATGAGCGAAGCGAAGACTTCAATTTCACTGACCCCCAAAAAATTTAGCTCGGGTGTTTTTTTTGTTTGTTTTTTTGTCTGTTTGTTCGCTCTCTACCGGGCAAACGGCATATCCGATCTTGATGAAATTGGAGGAGACCTTCGAAATCTCTGAACTTGGAGGTGTATTGTTTTTGGGTACAATCGAAGAAATATTTCTCATGAATATCGTACTTTTACGATTTTTTTCGATTTTTAAGTGCGATATTTTCGTGCCATTTGGGCCGATTCTGACCAAACGGGTGGGGCTACAACGTTCATATTATACATAGGCATTATGGTTATGGTGATGTAGTAACTTTTGAAAGAAAAAGTTGAAAAAGTTAGCCAGAATCCATAGAAATAAAGCTTTTAATATAAGTTTTTTACGGTAAATAATAACAATTGGCAAGTAACAATAGAAAGTTGACAACTATCGCCTACAATGCATAGGCAGCAAAGCAAAGCACTTGTAAAAGTAAAGATATCCCACGCAAACTAAAAACTTTTTAAAAAAAGCTCATCCATCAACGCGGCGGGACTTTAGCGTTTTCCTAGTCTAAGAAATGAATAAATTTTCTAACACTTTTCATATTAAACTAGGAAAACGACAAAGTCATTGTTAGACAAATGAGCGAGTCATGTGTTCAGCGGTAACATTCCCTTTCCTCCCACTACCTATGGCTGGATCTAGCTAGCATGGGTCTTTCCTCCCTAGACTAAGCTAGAGTGGCGCATTAAGACCCTACAGATGACGCGCTCTTGTACGAACTATACTCAAAACCCTATCATTTATACCTTACATATCAATCAACTTAAGGTGGGAAATCCAGCCATGTAGTACCAAATTTCTTCACTCGAGCGCTGCGCACCGTGACATTTACGTGAGGCTGCGATCTAGGTTCTAAATAAGAACTAAATATAGTTCACGACTTCTGTGAAAGATAGCGTTGTTTTGCGCATGCGCACTCCATTCATTTGTCGGCGGGTGATTCGAATACCCTGATTCTATTGGTTGTCTTGAAGAATCAGTCTGAAGTTTCCCCCCCCCCCTAACCACTCCGTCAACTGGAGCACACAATTAACTTGGTCGCCCGACCGACCCGACCGACCCGACCAACCTTTCTATAATCCTCAGGTATGATACCTCAGGTGTTCCCATTGTGCAAAAGATAAATACCATCTCGAAACTAAAAGCGGGGTTGATAGAGTTTTTTCTCATTTTAAAACAAATTCAATTTGTCTTATTTAAATTTTTTCTAAGGCATTTTTCCTTGTTTTGGCGAAGTGTTTACGTAATTTTAATGAAAATATTCGAATTTAATCATATCAATAGTTATGTTATTTGTTCTTCCAATCCCTCTTAAAATTGAGTACAAGTTCAATCAAAAAACATTTTGCCTAGTTATGACTTATAAATAACATCCCCGTTATTCATATAAATCCCCAAATGTTGAAAATTAAGCGATTTACTATCGACTTATAAGAGTTTCCATAAATTATGTATTGTCATTTCATCTTGAATGTAAATTGAAAACCTCAGTGAGGGTCCTAAAATCGCTCTATTGTATTTCGCTATGGGCAACTCAATCACCTTTTCAAGACAGAAATTTCCTTTTGAAGGTACACGGACCCTCTGAGCATTTGCGGTCTGTATAAATTGTGGTATTGCGCAAAACTTAAACATAATAACTATATTATTTCAATCTTATCACTTAAATGAATAAGTCCGAGTCAAATTGACTCCAGTAGCTACACACTTGTTCTACTTGCATTTTCCGTTTATTTTAGTTTTTGTGGCGATTGTAGTTTGAGTTTGCAAATAAATTGTGTTTTCATACTATTCAACATGAATTACAAAATCATAATTAATTATTAACTTGATAAAATTATTGTAGCCGTTTTTCTATACGAATTATTAAGTCACTCTTAAAATTTGTTAAGCCACTGCAGAAGGCCATGGTTGATTTCAGACTGGATGTTGCTACTTGTTACCCATGAAAAATGGATCCTGCGATCCTCGTTCGAATCCAGATGTTCCGGCTATTCTTGTTGTACTGTTTATCCTGAATATAAACTAAAAAGGCAAACAACAATTATATTTGTCCTCTTGTAAAATAAGTTGTCGGTTGCATTGATGTCTGAGTTTGGCAAGTCAATGAACACGGCGGTGCCTGCCGCGGTGCCGAGTTCTCATTGGTTTCAAAAAAAAACTTTGGATGAAGCTATGTTGCAAATAATAACTTTTACGTTGACCGCTAGTTTTATCGATCTCTGCTCCGTGTGAATTAGCTCTGCATCTGGCACCAGGCGCGGCTAGTCGACTCTCATACCTGCCCGCACACTTCGATTGTTACATTGTTTTTGTTTGGGGATGGGGTTTGTCCCAACGCCGCTTTGCATTATTTCTAATGTGGCGTAATACCAGTGGCGCCTTTACGTTATTTGGTGGGGCCATAGACGCTGAAAATTTCCTGGGGCCCATGCTATTCACAATCATAATATGAATATTTTATGTGAGAGTGCGATAAGTGAGACAAAAAATTTAAAAAAAAATATTTTTGGACTACCAAATTATATTTAATCGATGGACTGGTAAAACGTAAAAAATCTAACACTCGACTTCACACAAGCCGGTGGTGACAACCGTGGGAGCAGTCCATTCTACAAATGTTTTTTTCAACCACGTTGTTGAATCGCACGTATATTTTGTGCGTTGAGATGAATATGATTGGATGATGGATACAACCTTGGCTTCTTTTCCCCATTGTAAACATGGATTTTTTTTATGTAGTACTAATACGAAAATTGAGTTTTATCTGAAATACTAAAGCGGGTAATGGCATGTCCATAACCGTATAGCTAGCCAACCAAGCTGTCCCGTTACGGGACAGGTAAACCACAATAAAACCACTGCGGAATTTATATCCTAACCAACCGGCTGTGAATAAATAGCAGATTTCAACGAATCAGTTTTAAACAACTCTTTACAATAATGTTCAAGGAGAGATATTAAGTGATATTACTTAACATTGGTCCAAATACACAGGTCCTAAGGTTTGAGATAGTTTCAAGTCTCCTACAAATTTTATTACAATCGGAGTAGCCGAGTAGCCATGTAGGTGGGAGATAGAGACGAAGAAATTATGAATAATTTTTCATGTCTTGAGTATTTCATTAGAAATAGATTCATGATCGAAAAGTCTTGGCAAAACAAGTTCAGTGATTATTTGGAAGTGTCCATAAAGAGTGCTATATTTTTAAGTTCACTGGAAATTTTGGGGCCACTTAGCTCGAAGTAGGGGGGGGCTAGCTGGAGGGGTTCTAGCGCACGCCTAGGTGAGCCAGGCCTAAATACGCCCCAATGACGAGTTGTGTATTCACTTTCAGGCGTAAATTTCAAATCCTATACTACTCTATAGTATAGCCCACCGAGAAAATAGGCGGTACGATTGCAAGAAAAAAAAACATCGGGGGAGGGGAGCGCGCTAGCCATTCCTTACAGTATTGCCGAACTCACAAGCACCAAATGTTTACTTTTCGGAAGGGTTTGGTTTTGTTCTGGTCGTTTGTTCGACGTTCGGGTTATACAATATTAGGACCTGTGGGTCGTACCGTCCGGTAATACGGTTTTGATTCCCTACTTGCTTCAAAATAACCCCATCAATAAAATTATGTATCATTTTCTGATAAGAATTCTAAAAATTGTTGTTTTGCCATTGTGTTGTTGACGATAATAGAAATGGAGCGTCCATACTCTTATTTAATCACAAGGGATAAAGAGGTGCTATGACTATAGTAGATTATTTTGTGTGTACGCCCAGGGAATCGCACCTGTCAGAACACGCTTACCTGGACAGCATACAAGATGGTTTTGGGTTTTCCTAACAATTACTCTGAGTTTTACTTCTTTTTGTAGGGTAAGGGGATGAGGTTGAGGGCACAATGATTTTGAAGATGACACAGACCAAAACAAAGCTAATTGAGGTTATCCTAAAGAGCCCGTCGAAGAAGTACTACCGACTGAACGGAGGGGTTATAGCAAGGTGTGTTTGTGACATTATAGGATTGGGCGAGGGACAGAAAAGGCAAAAAATTGAGTGACTGTTTGTTTTGTTTATGTAATACGATATCCTATTATAGCACTTATCTGCGTTTTTGTGAACTTTGTGACACCTCAATCACATATTTGCTTTATATTATCATTAAGTTGTATAGTTTGATAATTTTGATTATACTGTTGTATTTTTTCCGTTCCAATTACTATCCAAGATAATTTATTCCACTTATTTATGATAGTTACATGGCTACAACCATTTGTGTTGTCAGCACACGTAGGATACAGCTAACTCTCAGTGTAGGGGAACTGTAGGTACATTTTGTTTTGATTGACATAATGAACAATATTAGCAGTAAGTTATGTGTTTTGTATTGTGCTAATTACCATCATACTCACCATCACCATCCACAACATCCCCCCATTATTCGATAATGTTTTTACTTTATAAAAGAGGACGAAATTCAGGTGGCTCCATCACAAACTAAACTATTGATGAAGTAACAACAATCGCCCAGTCTTCGAACTCATAGGTGTTTCAGTTTTTTGTCCACCGAATAACGAATGGAAAGGATTCTGCTTGTTTGGCGCTGGGGACTTTTGGGGATGGGGTAACTGTATTGTTTGTAACCCTTGCTTGCAATGCGGCCTAGTCTCCTAGTCGAGTGGACTAACCCCATTCCTACCGATCACGAAAACAAAAAAGACGCGGGGGGGGGGGGGGGGGGGCCCTCACCCAGCGACAGTGACACGTAGTTGCTAGCTAATCCGTAATACCGAGAGCGCGCAGCCCTAGAGTCAAGCCCAAAAACGGCAGATTTTGGTTTTTATATTTTTTGCCTTTATCCTATGTTCACTAGTTAGTCGCTGAAACTTGGCCGTACCCACATATAAGTTCAATACACTTTGGAAAAATAAACTCCGTCAATTGGATTAAAAACGACGGGACGACAGTCGTAAATCCATTGTGTTCAACATACACATTGGTGATTTCTATCTTCAAATTTACAAACAAACTATTAAAGATAGAAAATAACATGTGACTAGGCTAAAAGAGATATTAAAAGTTATCTAGAGATTGACATATTTCAATCACATACACAACGGCGTCTAATTGCCTATAAAAATGCGAAGTACACAAATCCAAGTCCTTATTTTGCGTAGACACACACCCTTAACGCGCCATAGCTCGCCATTGACGACTTGAATAATTTGTACCCGCCTCCTGACGGTCACGAGGCAACAATGGCGGAATAGTTGGTATAAATCCTCATTACGCAAGTTGAGACGCCTGCTTCACGGCGCAACACTTATCACGCTTCTAACTTTTATTCTATTCATTATTTTGGACAAATATTTAAATGAATAATATTTTAGCAATATTCATTCTTGGTAATAGCGATTATTTGCGATTTTTTTGAACACAAGTCGTTAGCTTTGTTAGAACAATATAACGCATCATACCATGTGAAATTTACAATGACATAACAAAGTTAATTCTCAATAATTCCATTTGATACAAAAACTACTAATCGGATTTCAACAATTACATCTTGAAAATATGCATCGACTGTTTAGACACGAATTAATATAACTTTCTAGATAGATAAGTGCACTGAAAAACGTAAACTTTGCAGCATAGAGTAATATGAAGGCAGCAGGGTATGTGTTTTTATCTAAAATACGCACTCTTGACGTGGCGATGAGCCGTGAAAAAGTGCACGCTGCATATTACTCTATGCTGTTAATTTTCGTTCAGTGCACTTTCTATCTAGAAAGTTATATATTTCTTGTCTAACTAGTCTGATGCATTTTTACAAAGAATTCTTGTCGAAATCCGATCAGTAGTTTTTTGTCAAATTAATTAATGAGAAAACTTAAGTCATTGATAATTTTCACTGTGTGATGCGTACATTGTAATAGCAAGCTAACGACTTTGTCAAAAAAATCGAAATAATCGCTATTACAAAGAATGATATATTTGCTAAATATTTTTCCCATTTAAGTATTGTCCAAAAAATGAATAGAATAAAAGTTGGAGCGTGATAAGTGATGCGCCTTTTCAGCAGGCTCCAACTTGCGAAATGAGGATTAGTAAACGTGACCTATCGATCTTTTTTAAGCTCCGCCCATTTCGAGTCGTCAATTGAGCTAGAGAACCGGGATCTTAAGTTAAATTGAGCTACCGAGACATAAGAAACACCTTCATTAAACTGCTATTTGTTGTGATGGAGGTTCGAGAGCTAGTGTAACCAAAATTTTTGGGTGTAACCATAGTGTAACTGCTTCTTTCTCCTTGACGTCTGCTCGGCAGTCCGGGCTAGTGGAGGAACCTATATGACTCAAAGTTACACCGTCCTTTCGGATGGAACGTTAAGCCGTTGGTTGGTCCCCTTGGTTGGTACTTGTCGAAAGGAGGAGGCTACGTGCCGGTATCGGGTTTCCTCTCCTCCCTTCTGTTCATACTTCATCCTCATCTATCACCACTCATCGCCTCGATTCGCCAAAGTGCATTAATATGAGACGTTAAGCAATAATCAATCAATCAACAGTAGGCATAACCAGGTAGCAAAGATAGTTTATCAACATCTAGGAATGAACGCACATCATTTTCCAATAATTTTTTATATTTGTAAATTCGCGCTTTATTTGTCCTCGTGTTTACTGCTATTGCTGCTATTTCTAGATGGCTGTGAAATATCTCGTTCGGTTCTCCGGGCGCCTGCGGAACTGCGTCTGTTCATCCCAGTGCGGGGGCAACCTAACCTGAAAAAATCTGTTTACGCTTCACCCTAATTTTGTGTTATTAATTTGTGTTTATAATTGTGTTTATACATGTTATTTAGGCCTGCTTTAAAAGAACCAAATGTAAGCTACTTACCATGCATTTCGTTTAGGTTTGTCGTAGGGGAGCTAGGTCCTATGCCTAGGGCATAATCGTAAGCTTTGCAGTTTTTTTAAACTAGGCCTAGCCAGGCCTAGGCTAGTAGGCCTAGGCCTAGCCCCTACCCCCGTTGGTAAATACGTTTGTATAGGCCTAGCGGACGTGGGTATGGCTAATACTCCACCTACAAAACCTTTAACGTCGCTATTTTAAATATAAAGGACTTTCAACGGAAAAGTACTTTTGCTTAAAATAGCGACGTTAAAGGTTTAGAAGGTACTTTAGATTTAAAACAGCGACGTTAAAGGTTTTTTAGGTGGAGTATTAGCCGCTAGGCCTATAATACCCACGTCCGCTATAGGCCTAGGCCCTAGGCCCTACTACGTATTTACCAAATCGTTCTCCTTGGGGCCTGATAGGCTAGGTCTAGCCCTAGGCATAACTTATTTCTTCAGTTGGCATTCCCCGAAGTTGGAAAAGTAGGTTAGGGGGGTGGGGGGCAAAGTGCGTATTTTCACAATATTATTATAGAAAGAAAGAAATGACCTTGGTTTTTACTCAATTTACGTCCAAATGTAATCACTTCATTCCCTATCTAGCCTAGGCCTAGGGCTAGGCCTATCCTCCTTATTGTTTGAATGACACTTAGCCTAGGCCTAGGCCTAGGCCCTAAGCAGCTTTTAGACTAGGCTAGGGGTGGGCCTAGGCCTACTGGCCTAGGGGACTCCAGGCCTTAACTGTGTACCGGTAGGTGATGAGTGGGTCAAGGACTTCTTCGAGTCTGACATGAGTTGGAGGGTTAGGGTAGATGAAGAAGTAGGCCTAGGCCTAGATCTGAAATGGCAGAGGTCACCTTTGGGGTGCCCCAGGGCAGCATCTTAGGCCCGCTTCAACCTACGTCAACGACATATCAGTCAGGCTTGGGGTTGTCGGCTAAGGTGAGACAGTTGGCTGATGACCGCATCATATAGGCCTAGCCTCTAGCCTAGGCCCTACCAGAATAATTAGGGACCAACCTAAGACTGAACTGTTTTACCTTTCTGTTTGTCGAAGAATTTAAAAAAAAAATTGGCTTAATCGTGGCACACACCTTTGTCAATGACGTTGAAGACTGTAGGCTAGCCATATATTTCTGACATATCCTTATAGAATCACTTATGGGTAGGGCTAGGCCCAGCTATGCTCAAACCAATTAATTTCTGTTTCTAGACTGCTGTCAATGGGGAACGTTTGATGACTCTATTCTGAAACTTGGCGACTAGGAGATCACAGTCCAAGCTACTAGATAGTCATCTCCATATTGCACTGGTACGCCACTTCGCTGTAGCCCTACTGGCAACAACGCACGACCGGCCTTGGCTTCGGGGGTCCCAGTAGCCGGTGTCGCGGCGAACTGACTTATCGTATTGGACATTTAAAGATGCTTTTTGGGGGGGGGATATGACATGTAGTCAAGTATGGTATAGGGCCTACTCACTTCAAATTAGGTTGAAATAAAAATGCATGCCATTTTTTTATTCAGCTCTAGTGTCAAGTGTTAGAGGTGTTTACGAAATTATGTCCCTTTTTGACAATCGACTTGATAAGTGCACAGTGCACTTACTATGTTTGGCCTACACATACAAAACGCCGTACACCACTAACTGCCGAGCCAGATTATTTTTCACCTTTTCGATGCAGTTTTTTCGTTTTAATTTTTTTCAATCCCCCTTTTGGGGTTAAAGTCTTTTGGTGGATATTGTAA